>VMBQ01011788.1:0-21329 GCA_007657795.1 Dreissena rostriformis | reverse complement strand
TAAACCAAAAGTCCAAAGGTAAATTATACAGTTTCAAATTTTTTGCTGTACGATGACTTATTAAACAATCACAAATTTAAGGATCGGTATCAATTTAAATATACTGTGTCCGTTAAGGAAGGCATTCTCTAAGTAAAACTTTTTTTGTAATCAATTATGTTTGAATGAGTTATCCGTACGCTAGTTCATTCTGTTATCGTTTAAGAATATACATACAATATGCTGAACATGCAAGCCGTTGCGATAGTATCTGAATTTTTGAGTCATTCCATTTCAACAAGAGACGATGTAATGTCCTCTAGATATATGAAAACTACAACTTAATTGTGTAGTGTTTAAACGGTAAACACATTTGAATTTGCTGCTCTTAAAAGTGAGAATAGTGAATATGTATTAATCAAAACAATTTGACGTCCTGTTCGTATGTTTATCTTTTAGGTCGCTTGTAGTAAGCTAGATCTGGCTAACATAATGTCCCAATGTCGGTTTGGTGGATGAACGGATGTCCGTGATTGTCCGGATTATTACTTCATCATTCATTATTCAAATACGGAAAAGCTGAACATAAATGAGCACACAGCAAAAGTCAAGGGCACACTAAGATGACGCATATTAATTATGGGAATTATTCATCTTTTTCGGATTGCAACTTACTAATTCATTATGCAATTTTAAAATGATCATGCCACAAATGTTCAACACTAGAAAAGAAAATGTGACTGTTTTATGAGCGAAAAAGTCGATTTCACATTTATATTTAAATAATTGATAGTTTGTTAAAAGAAATTAGAAAAACGCAACTGTAAACATTTATATCTAAATGATGGGGGACACAGAAACAAAGACTGGTCGATGCCTGATGGTGTTGACCTAACATTTGTCACTTAAAGGTAACTCTTATTACCAAAAGAATACGTTCATACCAACCACAACAACGTTTCACTCCTACTTGGATGGGCACTCAGGTTGTTAATCTTGAAAATGCTTCTAGGGGAGGCTTATCAGCAGGGTCACATTAGCGTATAATAAACGGGCTATAAAGACGGTTAGCATGCTGGCATATCTCTTACTTAGGGCCATATCCAATTACCAGATGCTCTTATCAAGCAGACATTTTCTTGAAAATTGCGTTTCTCCAGTTTTCAGAGTATATTTTACATGCAATGTGCAGGATTTTGAAACCAAAGAAATTATTTTAGAACAGTTTAATATCCAATTTAAATTAATAAATGACGTTACACGGATGTTCAATGAAAACGATGAAAACAATGTCACAATGAACATTCAATATTATACAGTAGTTATATACAGTTGTTAGGTTAAAGTATGTAATTTTGCCAAAGTGTACTTTTAGTAAGTTGTACATTTTAAACAAAACAATAAATAGATACTACTAATATTTAACATATTATTTTAAACGTTTTGATTACTTGTATTTAGTTCATAAGAAGTGAAAAATGTGAAATATAATTTCAGTATAAAAAAAATATAATTAGTTGTAAGAGAAACTGAATTTAGTAAAGACCACAAAATATTAACCTCTGCACTGTGCCATATTATCAAATATTTTTCCAATNACAGGAATGTCACAACAGTGGTATACGATATACACAGGAATGTCACAACAGTGGTATACGATATACACAGGAATGTCACAACAGTGGTATACGATATACACAGGAATGTCACAACAGTGGTATACGATATACACAGGAATGTCACAACAGTGGTATACGATATACACAGGAATGTCACAACAGTGGTATACGATATACACAGGAATGTCACAACAGTGGTATACGATATACACAGGAATGTCACAACAGTGGTATACGATATACACAGGAATGTCACAACAGTGGTATACGATATACACAGGAATGTCACAACAGTGGTATACGATATACACAGGAATGTCACAACAGTGGTATACGATATACACAGGAATGTCACAACAGTGGTATACGATATACACAGGAATGTCACAACAGTGGTATACGATATACACAGGAATGTCACAACAGTGGTATACGATATACACAGGAATGTCACAACAGTGGTATACGATATACACAGGAATGTCACAACAGTGGTATACGATATACACAGGAATGTCACAACAGTGGTATACGATATACACAGGAATGTCACAACAGTGGTATACGATATACACAGGAATGTCACAACAGTGGTATACGATATACACAGGAATGTCACAACAGTGGTATACGATATACACAGGAATGTCACAACAGTGGTATACGATATACACAGGAATGTCACAACAGTGGTATACGATATACACAGGAATGTCACAACAGTGGTATACGATATACACAGGAATGTCACAACAGTGGTATACGATATACACAGGAATGTCACAACAGTGGTATACGATATACACAGGAATGTCACAACAGTGGTATACGATATACACAGGAATGTCACAACAGTGGTATACGATATACACAGGAATGTCACAACAGTGGTATACGATATACACAGGAATGTCACAACAGTGGTATACGATATACACAGGAATGTCACAACAGTGGTATACGATATACACAGGAATGTCACAACAGTGGTATACGATATACACAGGAATGTCACAACAGTGGTATACGATATACACAGGAATGTCACAACAGTGGTATACGATATACACAGGAATGTCACAACAGTGGTATACGATATACACAGGAATGTCACAACAGTGGTATACGATATACACAGGAATGTCACAACAGTGGTATACGATATACACAGGAATGTCACAACAGTGGTATACGATATACACAGGAATGTCACAACAGTGGTATACGATATACACAGGAATGTCACAACAGTGGTATACGATATACACAGGAATGTCACAACAGTGGTATACGATATACACAGGAATGTCACAACAGTGGTATACGATATACACAGGAATGTCACAACAGTGGTATACGATATACACAGGAATGTCACAACAGTGGTATACGATATACACAGGAATGTCACAACAGTGGTATACGATATACACAGGAATGTCACAACAGTGGTATACGATATACACAGGAATGTCACAACAGTGGTATACGATATACACAGGAATGTCACAACAGTGGTATACGATATACACAGGAATGTCACAACAGTGGTATACGATATACACAGGAATGTCACAACAGTGGTATACGATATACACAGGAATGTCACAACAGTGGTATACGATATACACAGGAATGTCACAACAGTGGTATACGATATACACAGGAATGTCACAACAGTGGTATACGATATACACAGGAATGTCACAACAGTGGTATACGATATACACAGGAATGTCACAACAGTGGTATACGATATACACAGGAATGTCACAACAGTGGTATACGATATACACAGGAATGTCACAACAGTGGTATACGATATACACAGGAATGTCACAACAGTGGTATACGATATACACAGGAATGTCACAACAGTGGTATACGATATACACAGGAATGTCACAACAGTGGTATACGATATACACAGGAATGTCACAACAGTGGTATACGATATACACAGGAATGTCACAACAGTGGTATACGATATACACAGGAATGTCACAACAGTGGTATACGATATACACAGGAATGTCACAACAGTGGTATACGATATACACAGGAATGTCACAACAGTGGTATACGATATACACAGGAATGTCACAACAGTGGTATACGATATACACAGGAATGTCACAACAGTGGTATACGATATACACAGGAATGTCACAACAGTGGTATACGATATACACAGGAATGTCACAACAGTGGTATACGATATACACAGGAATGTCACAACAGTGGTATACGATATACACAGGAATGTCACAACAGTGGTATACGATATACACAGGAATGTCACAACAGTGGTATACGATATACACAGGAATGTCACAACAGTGGTATACGATATACACAGGAATGTCACAACAGTGGTATACGATATACACAGGAATGTCACAACAGTGGTATACGATATACACAGGAATGTCACAACAGTGGTATACGATATACACAGGAATGTCACAACAGTGGTATACGATATACACAGGAATGTCACAACAGTGGTATACGATATACACAGGAATGTCACAACAGTGGTATACGATATACACAGGAATGTCACAACAGTGGTATACGATATACACAGGAATGTCACAACAGTGGTATACGATATACACAGGAATGTCACAACAGTGGTATACGATATACACAGGAATGTCACAACAGTGGTATACGATATACACAGGAATGTCACAACAGTGGTATACGATATACACAGGAATGTCACAACAGTGGTATACGATATACACAGGAATGTCACAACAGTGGTATACGATATACACAGGAATGTCACAACAGTGGTATACGATATACACAGGAATGTCACAACAGTGGTATACGATATACACAGGAATGTCACAACAGTGGTATACGATATACACAGGAATGTCACAACAGTGGTATACGATATACACAGGAATGTCACAACAGTGGTATACGATATACACAGGAATGTCACAACAGTGGTATACGATATACACAGGAATGTCACAACAGTGGTATACGATATACACAGGAATGTCACAACAGTGGTATACGATATACACAGGAATGTCACAACAGTGGTATACGATATACACAGGAATGTCACAACAGTGGTATACGATATACACAGGAATGTCACAACAGTGGTATACGATATACACAGGAATGTCACAACAGTGGTATACGATATACACAGGAATGTCACAACAGTGGTATACGATATACACAGGAATGTCACAACAGTGGTATACGATATACACAGGAATGTCACAACAGTGGTATACGATATACACAGGAATGTCACAACAGTGGTATACGATATACACAGGAATGTCACAACAGTGGTATACGATAAGCCTAGCGCCAACGTTGTTCGAGGTATGAGACACCAAAGGATACGGACGGCTACAAATTCATTAATTTTAAACTTTGCAACTGGGAGTATATCGCAACATTAATGTTTGTTAAACAACTTAACTTAATTAGGTACTTGGAATGGTATTTCTTTAGTCGAAATGTTGACAATAAACTACCATATTAAATTATTCTGCGCACGGAATTATTTCCAGGCATGAAACACTGGAGTACAAGACAACTACTAGTGTTGAATCTCAGACCGGCTTCCGCATTTGAGTCCTTATCTATGGCTGCGGAAAGTAAGTATTAACTTCAAACCCGCCAACAATACAACACGGGAACGACACAGATATCCGAAAGAACGAAAACATGGGGCGCCGATACGAAAATAATAACATGTGTCGCCCTTTTTGTCGTTCTGGCATGTCGCCGAGTTGGCGACCTTTTAACCCGGGCGATATGGCAAACATCAGCTACCACAGTGAACATTAAAACATGTGAATGTTAGATTATCTGTAGTCAAAATGCGAAACGGTAAATGTTAACAGGGCTTACGCTTTGTTAGTCCATAGCTATGATTTTAAATGTTGATGTTGAATATATAATACAGACATTAATTGCGAAAAAACATCAGCTGTTTACACATTTTTGCTGGACTAGTTTACGGTGGTTAATTTCAAATAAACAGCTTCATTGATTGTAAGGTTTCTTCGTATATAACGTTAATGATGTTGCAAATTACTCAACTCCTGGGAAGTATCTTTTATTCGTATAACTTGACATCTCGGTAACATATTTTCTACTTTTTTTTATATCTCGGTAACGTATTTCCTACTTTTAATTATGCCATATACCGGTATAGTTATCGCTTATTTCAATTCCTCTGTAATTAAGTCACTCAATTTGAACATTTGTTTACATTAGCGAATTGAGGGTATGATTACATTTAACTAAATTGGCAATAAAATAGTTCCAAAAAAATGCATACAAATTACAGATATCAGCCCTATGTATCGTTAATGTAATGCTTTATATCCTAAATTTCCAATTAAATATACTTTGAATGTGTTTGTTCGGTCTGAACAAGATTCTTGTTCTAATGGCTGCTGAGCCCGTTGCAAAGGTGTATGTGAGAGCATTGAACGACACTTCTGCATGGAGATTGAGACTGAATGTGGACGCCATTTAGTTCAATAATTCTGTTCAGATATAAAACATTGACCTATGGATCGATGTGATTATATTGGCCCGTCAGATACGAGTAACGACCCCTGTTGACGTCAATTTGCTTCTATTTATAGTAACGATATGTAATATTGTAATATACCATACTCGCTGACATTTGTGTAAAGGAAAAGAACTCCGTCTTCGGTAATATAATTGTTTTTACTCCATCTTTCACGGAAATATCTTTTTCTACTCCCACGCATTTCGGTTCCGCAAAACAGCGGTAATGGTAATTGGATAAATACCTCTGGGAAAATGAAGTTATTTCAATCAATTAGATTACTTTATAGTCCGTGACGTATTGCCGTTGACATCCTGTCATGCAATATCTGAGATGTGTTGAATTGACTTGGACGTTTGGATAAACGGTTAACGTTATATATCGTATGTGAAATTGGGAAATACCTATAATATACTGTAACATATGAAGCACAGATAAGACATTATCATAAATCATAAACGTGTACATTTCTTAGAAATTGGAAAGAAATTGAATATAATTTTTTTGGGGTTAACTGCTTTCACCGCTTTTAACCGCTGGTAAACAACAGGTTAGATATCAAATATCAGGCTTGCAATTTCATTCTGCAACAATTATATTAAAAATCCGTAAGATAAAAATATAATTTACTTAAGAACTGACATGCATTTTTCTGGATTCATCGATGTATGAACTATCGTGAAAATTACGAATTATTTTGCATAAGCGCTGACGGCGTTTGTGCATAAATTAGGCATTTCCATACAGTCCATGCAGAAAAGTGTTACTCAACTCTTATAATTGCTATAAAGACGAAAAGAACATTAAATGTAAACATTCTTAACGCCACAATGGACTTAACAAATGTACTTCTAAACGCTGGCGTAAGAATCAAATTTCAGTTTCGATCTAATTTTTCAACGAAATACATATTGTTGACGTTCGCGCAAAACTATGACGTCATTTCGCTAATGACGAACGAATAAAAAACGTCATTACGATTCCCGAAAAAACTTGACGTCGTTTTGCAACATGTTTATGAAAAGTAATACGGTCATGAATATGAACCTTTCAATTTGCATATGCAGTGGGTTCATTGAGCTATGAAAGGATGTCACGTGATCGGAATATCCAAGCAGACTACAGCGTTTATGTAAAAGTGAAAGAAATTGTAATTATTTTACAATCATATTTTAATCTTACGGGCAGAAACAGAACGTAAATGGATTCCTAAACGACGCATACTCGTTAACAAGCATGGCGATGTTCACTTTAATTTCATATAATTTACGTTTCAATTATAGACACAGAAGTGATCAACTCTAAACACGCTCACACAACACAACAGGTGCATGAGTGTTGTTTTCACACAAGAAAACAAACGCCATATCTGAACGTGTCTATTCGTGCAGTGTTCTGGTACACCTACACTCTAACCTGGGCCTAGTTGATATAGGTTCGCTCTGAGTTTGGTTGATAATCACCATATCAGACAGGTGATATTTATGTTTCTTCGGCCTCCTAGGACCCCAACAATTTAAAACCGCACCAACAATAGCAGCATATTTTATTTTAAAAAAGCTGAAATTAAGTGAATTACTTTTTAATTTGAATTACGATGCTATGGGATTAATGTGTATTGAGTACTATTTACCCGAGTATGCTTAGTGATTAATTCTGGCTGAGAGGTTAAACTGGCTTTCAAATAGATAAAATCCCAATGTTTTGCGTTGTCCATTCCAAGGCGGAGAATTAAGTTTTAGTCAATTTTTTATGTTCAATATTTGTGTTGCATGTTTTGTCCTGTATTTAATGGGTATTTAATTGGTCTCTTCTGCTTAACTTTAAGACTACTGAAGTATATCAATAGTTTATCTTCAGATAATATTTCTTAAGTTTCGTGTTTTTTTTTGGTGTTTTTTTTTTCAAAATATAAGACTCTTTGACCTTTCATATTGCACTCTCAAGCGAACCTCATAAAGTTCGAAATACCCACAGTATTATTTGTCAGGATGACCAGTTCAGGTCGAAATATAGTTCTCCAGCTATTCAATTTTCTGACAAATATTAAACAAACATGCGTTTTGCTGCTTTGACTCTATTTCGTTCGATCTGCAAAATCTATTAAAGCGACGTGCAAGTAAATGCAATATCGAGTTAGTTTAACATTTGTTATGCTCGTTTTTATAAGCAGGCATGCCCGTATCTATATGCTGTCATGCTAGAACTTGAAAGCAGCCATACTCGTATTTGTACGAAGTACTAATGATGACAATACCTCACATGTGTACCACCTTTGAAAACTAAAAAATAGAAAAAAAGGAAAACAAACGTACGTACATTGGCATGAGTTATGAATGTAAATTCCAACGCTTTGTTGTCACTGAATTTAAAATGAGGAAAAGATAATTGGTTAAATGTCGCTTGAAAGGTGGATTGCGTCAAACAGCGTGGCTTCACTTCTTTATATTCTATTCAGGTCTTTGAAGTTTCTCATGAGATATTCCTGTATAACACAGTACGTGATGCCTGACAATACAACGCGTAATTTGAGTTCAAACCGCTCAATGCAATAAGTAGTGTGCGCATATAAAACAATTATATTCCAATAAAATATGCATATTTATAGCACGGTCAGCCATTAATACGCTCCACCGAACATTTACTGATCTCGTATCAAGGTTTTATTACTGCCGCAAAAGATGATATAATCACACATGGCAGGCGCATCATGTATTGTTTCCTTTATCTCTCATTTAGTGGTTGCATATATATTTGTCCTATTAATATACATTTTTGTGTACATCCTTGTTCCTTACATTTTCTTAATTAACTTGATAATGGCATTTATTATGGCATTTAGATTTTCGATATGTGAGGCACTAGTTTACAAAAGTACTGGATAAGTAATCGAATAACGCGTCAGGTTTTGGCATTTATGTGAGCGATCGAGCGTGACTAAAAAGGATTAAACCAAGTAACAATTTTCTAAAAATGGCAACATTAGATTGAATTACCATGCAGATTCGTACACCATTAGACCCCGTACGAAAATATCAAATTTATCGGATCACTATTATTATTGTTATAGCTATTGGTTTCCACGTGAAAACATGAACGTAATTGCGACATTTCTCCTCACAAAGCAAGTAGCGACCTTGTGACAGGATACATAATGGAGTTTTTGAATTACAGTACTCAGATCTATATACGGATATGTGTTTAATTACCCATATTTCCTTTGCACTGGTGACCGTCTGTTTCTCGACTTAGCGGGTGCGTCTGTATTAGGTTCCGTATTCTCTTGAAGTAGAACTTGTATTGTCGCGGTGCACTTAGATCAGACCATTAGTATATTTTGTCATAGATCAACATGGTAAGACATAAACCGAACACGTTATTATTGTTTCTGTTGTTTTGGTAGGACAATACCTTTGATTAATGAAATGATTATACAATTGAACGATTTACTATATTANTAAGGACTCAAACCCTATTGAAAATGGGTTACATCAGAGTAAAAAGTCCAGAATTATCGCCCCTTGAATTTGTATTGGTCCGAGGCATTTAAGTAGGTTGTTTAATTGGTTGCAATTATAAATTTAAAATTGAATAAAATATAAGCCATCTGATAATTCATTTGGCAAGGATGAAAGGATTTGTGTTTTCAGTATTCCCTTGCATGATGACTTTCCATTCCATTTAAAGCCAGTAGAGCGATTCAGGCCCTCATGGGCCTCTTGTTTTCAATTGTGCATGCAGCTCTTTCATATCTGTTCAAACTCGGTAACAGTCTCTTTCAAGCAGTGGAATATTAAAATAACATGACATTTACGGGTTGAAATTTAAAAAATCAAATTAGTATGCCGGTTTCTCGGAAAGAATTAAATAACTCTTTCGATTCTGAGGTAGACTAATCAGAAGCCAACGTCAAATTAGCTTTTTACATGAAATAAGAGGATAGAGCACAACTAAAACATAGTTTGTAAATTGGTGTGCTTGTAAGTATTGAGCATTGGAAGAATCTATTTTGGGACGAAGATATACGATGTCAATGTCACAGGAATACATACTGATACAAGTATGTCTAGCTTTTCAACACTTGCACTAATTGCTGACTTGGTTGCAAGTCGATGAATGTAGGTTAATCTATTGTGCCATTTCAAGGAACAGTGATATTTTGTTGTGTATTTTTGCAAGATACTAGGATGACATACACTAGAAAATAAATATTAATTATGTATATTATGATATTTTTAAAAGAAGGACTAGATATATTAATTAAAGAATCTACTATGAGTTTTGCATTTCGTTGCGTTTTCTATTATTGCATACACAATGTGTATTTTTACATTTTGTTTTGTGCATTTTCCCTGCTACAGTAATACAACATGTATGTGTATTATAATCATATGATGTAATCCTTTATTTTCGAGATATCGAGATATCACATCAATAGGAATATTTTGTTTCAAAACCTCAGTTGGTTGTTAGTTTATTATTTTTTAAATGAAATATGTTATATTGAGTGGTTATTATTATTACTACGATTTGTATTTACCTATTAACAAATCTTAAAACGGCAGTGGTCTAGTATATAACTGCGTGTTTGTTTATTTATTATGTAAACGTATATAAATTAATAGGAAATGCTTAAAGAAAGGCGGCCACATTTTTTCAACAAAATAATCATAATTTGATTAGTAGGGAGACATACGTATTCTATAGAGAATAACGAGAAAAATACTAATTGCTGAACTTAGTAATCTCAGTGATATAAACGACTCGCTGTTTTTTTGTTTTTCTTTCGTACTTGTAATACTATTAAACCTTATTTGAATTGTGAGTTTTTATATTCTTTTAATATACAGTTAATATATAATGCCGGAAAAAAAAAGTAAAAGATGACAAATTTATTTTTAAAATGTTTGGTCTCGAATTCCAATAACAAAAGGCTCTCACATTATACAGAAGCGAAAAAAAGGCACCAACGGAGCTTGTTAACGGAATCTTAAGGTAAAAGGACAACTGTATCACATATTAAAAAAACAACTAAGTACACAAGTGAACAAAATCATACGTAAAATATACTGGAAACGCATTTTCGTTTACGCATTATCATCTTTTGAAATTTATAAAATGATAATCAGACTAAACGATTGTTTGGTTGGGTGAGAGGTTGTCCAAATGACAGAAACACATATCCCGGTTGGATTAACATTTTTTTCCGTCTCTATTTTGTTTCTTGATAAAATACTTGAACATTTTAGTCCCGATGTTTAAATTATATCGGTTAAGCCATCTTATAATGACATTTTAGCTTTTTTGTCCAAAAATAATAATTGAAACATGAATATGTCATATTTGAAATGTTGATTGTCGTTAATTGTTATGTTGATTGTATTGTCTCTATATTTNTTTTTTATCGTTCATCTAATAATTGAAATAAATGATAAGACATGTGTAACTACTTTGCGATCGTGAAATTGCATCCGTGCAATAAGATCCGGGTAGAATCGTTTGTCAAACACATTATTTCATCTTCTGTTTGAGTTACAGAGAAACCATTCCTTTATAGACGAAGTATAATACATGGGCAGTTCGTACATGGGACTTTGTCTGCAGACAGAATGAAACAATTCAACATTTTCCCAACAAACTAAAACAAGGAGGTGACAAATTAAGTTTGAGCGCAGGTTGGAAAATGAATAAGGGTTCCAATGGGACTCTTTATTTGACACTTTAAGGTTGCACGGTAAATATGTTTTAGATTTAACGGTTTAACCAAATACTTGTAGGAATATTTGATAAATATTCCCTCAATTGTTTTGAATGTCAATTAACACATTTTCATTGCGGGGGATCTATGGGTTTTGTGCTCAGATGGCGTTCAAAAATGACACCAGAAGCTTACACAGTTCCAGTATTCGTCCGTTCATAATTGATCGTTGCAATCGTCCATGTATGCGTTGGTGGATATTGCTGACACTGGTACTGGTAATAGTTTACATATTAAAGCTTAGTTATAATCCTGATCCAGCGACCCTTCAAAATTGTACGTGTTTAAACTTTTATCCTTTTTTTGCACGGAAAGAAGGGATATATGATGCTGTGTTTAAATAGCACTGTTTAGTGCTCTTAGCGTACATGTGTAAACGCACGTCCGTTTATTGTCATGATAACATCGTACTCAATGTGTTTTGACTACAAGTGTTAAACGCAAGTGAGCTGTAATAATTGTCACGATAACATCGTACTCAATGTGTTTTGACTACATGTGTAAACGCAAGTGAACTGTGTTAATTGTCACGATGACATTCTACTCAATTTGTTTTGATTACATGTGTAAACGCACGTATGATTATTGTCAAGATGACTTGATGTCATTGACCATCATGTAAACATAAAATCTCTCGGCGCCTGGGTTACACACACCGAGACTAAGAAATTCACATCTTAATAGTTTAGACTACGTTTTAATTCATAGGCAGTTTATCTAGCGAGACAAATTGGTGATTTGTGGTTTCACATTATTTATCATATGTTCGAGTTTCATAGATAATGGATGTTTTATTACATAGTATGCTCACAAATCATTTAATTGCGAGTCAGGGTTACTAAGCAATTATTTGGATTGATGACCCGAAATGGCTCGGACGATAGTCGATCTTTGTCAGCAAGGTCATTGTAATATCCGAAATAAATCTGGACCCGAATTCGCCAACAAATTCTTAGACTTACAAACAAAGAATAGACTTACCCCAAGATAACATCCTTCAGAGTTTATATTTAAACAAGATAAAATTATGATTATGTGATAAACATAAACAAACTGTTCAAACGTTTTGATAATAATCTTTATTTTTAGACTTAAGTCTTAGAACCGTTTGGTGAAAACTGGAGATATTTCAGGTCCTGTATTTACTAGTACGCATCGTAAATGCCATGCATTAAAAGCATAATGCATCCAAAATAACCTCACTTAGTTTGATTCTTCTCTTAAGCATGTTTGTGTCTGAATAGTTTTTGTTATGCCTTTTTTCAAACAAAACGAAATCGACCAAGCCAATATAATAATATACAAGTAGGACCGGTTTAAACGATATACAGGATATGTTTTTGTTTTTTTAAAGAGGAATTGTCACTCATAGCAACCACACAAATGTTGGTGAAGTGTGATACTAACATCGCAAAAAGACAGAATAGTAGGAAGGTCAGCTGAACTTTTTTGTCGTTAACTTTTTAACGATTCACAATTAAATATAATTATACAATGACAGGCACATTTTTTTCTAAATCTTCCAACGTTCTTTCTTTGGGTAATTCCAGTTAATTTAAAAATAAATTTAGCGAATATGATCGAATGTAGCAAAATGATCGAAAACTTAGTGGTTATTTACGTGAATTAGACAAAATATATGTTTCTCCGAATAAAATACGCGCTGCTTAAAGCAAATGTATAGTTATTTTCGTTCACCGAGACTAAGAAATTCACATCTTAATAGTTTAGACTACGTTTTACTTCATATGCAGTTTATCTAGCGAGACAAATTCATTTGGTGATTTGTGGTTTCACATTATTTATCATATGTTCGAGTTTCATAGATAATGGATGTTTTAGTTCATATATAAATGTTACTTAATTGTTTTATACGATCTGTTTGCAACGAAATCACTATCTTAGTTTTGTTTTTTTATTTAATTTAATTCGAATAATGTGTACCGACACAAAACTTTAAAAACTAATTGTCTTTCTTTTAGGTGAATACATCATAAGAATTTACTGCTAAATCTCATGTACAAATATGTTTGTTTTTTTACTGTTTCGTCAATCTGGATTAAGCTGACAATATAGCAAAAAAAATATTGTGGATGGTTATTTAATTTGAAACATGTTAAATATTAATTAAAAAATTATGTAGGTGTAACATCATGCTAGCTCAGAAAGCAAAACGAAAGTGTAAACGTTTTGCGAATGGCTAAATGCAATGTCATCATATTGTGAGTTATCATTCTTTATAAGCGCCATGCGGATATGCTTTAAAATATATAACTTTGTAAGTAGAAAACAAAACCTGCAAAACCTAATGGTAACACTCGTACTAGTACTCCACGTACACGCCATTAAGACTACGTTTTACTATGTACATAGCTAAACGAAACTATTTTTATTTAACTTATTGAATTTAACATATATCAATATAAGTATGTACATAACACCTATGGCCAAATACCATATTGTTCTCATGTTTGAATGAATGAAACAGTCGTATAATGTATAAGAATGATTATATGCCATTTACAAAAAAGAGATTACAATTCTGGCAAGGTGATATCTATCATCGCGCTTCACATACGACCATTGTTTAATTGTACATAGTCATTTATTTATCGTAATTTGTCATCATGAAGTGTTTACCTCGCAATGGCAGTTGATATGCTAAATTATAAAGTAAAGTGCAAAATATGTGATTGCTTTAACGTACAGTGGTTGATAGCATAACGTTTGTCGTAACTTTGTTAGTCTTTCCTTTGGTACACATTTTTTTTTTGAAAGGAGTCAGTAAAAAATACACGCAACTGAAACGCAACTCAGTTTTTAATTATGTACGTGTTTTTCAGACCCATTGTAGGTCCTCATCAACACATCTACTTATAATGTTTCGTCCAATTGTGATTTGGAAGTAGAGATAAAGTAAACGGATACGAGGTATGGTATGACATTCGAACATATAAATTGATAATAATGTGCAACATTGATAAATAAATAAATAGAGTCACACTATAATGTTATTTTTAAGATAACCATTTAGTGTATGTATCTAAATTATTTAGCTACAGAAAACACCAAATTTAAAATTTGATTGAAAATACAATGTCAATACAAATGTTTCTACGGAGAAGATAAAACGTGTCATATCTTTGAAAACTGGCGAAAGAGGACATTTTGAACCTTTATAAAGAAATTTAAGCCACTTAAATATCTAACGGTAATTGTTTTNCTTTTTACCAAATGCATGCAGTATTTAAAACACTTTACATAAAGTTTAGCCACGAACATTAAAATGAAATTTAACAACCGTAACTTATATTGAGCAGTTAGGTAATTGTATGTTAAGTTTGGCGAACAGAACAGACGGAATTCAAAATGGGGTCCAATGTACAATCTACAATAATGTTGTATCCTTAATAAATCGAAATATTAACGTGTATGTGTCACATATTAAAAAGTACTAAAGAAGATTTCAAAAACACTTTTGAACAAATATTGACAATACAAGATTTCAAAAGCTCAAATCCAGTTTTACCGATATTTAAATATCTAAAACAAATGACCTTAACACATTTAGCGATAATATTTCTTACTTAAATATAGAGACAATACAAACAACATAACAATTAACGACAATCAACATTTCAAATATGACATATTTATGTTTCAATTATTATTTTTGGATAAAAAAGCTAAAATGTCATTTTAAGATGGCTTAACCGATATAATTTAAACATCGGGACTAAAATGTTCAAGTATTATATCAAGAAACAAAATAAAGACGGAAAAAGTTAATCCCACCGTGATATGTATTTCTGTCATTTGGACAACCTCTCACCCAACCAAACAATCGTTTAGTCTGATTATCATTTTATAAATTTCAAAAGATGATAATGCGTAAACGAAAATGCGTTTCCAGTTTATGTAAAAAAAACAGCGAATCGTTTATATTTGGTCTTATGTAATAATACGGTTTTAAATAAGCTTTTCTGACATCAGTATATAATGTACACTCCATAACATAGTGGTACTCATCTTCTAAAATATTGCATAAAGGACATTTTCTTTCTTCATAAGGAATAGCTATTGGTTTTTGCCATCTTCCCGTTTCAACTTTATTTTTAGACTTAAGTCTTAGAACCGTTTGGTGAAAACTGGAGATATTTCAGGTCCTGTATTTACTAGTACGCATCGTAAATGCCATGCTTTAAAAGCATAATGCATCCAAAATAACCTCACTTAGTTTGATTCTTCTCTTAAGCATGTTTGTGTCTGAATAGTTTTTGTTTTGCCTTTTTTTAAACATCGACGAAATCGACCAATACAAAACGTTAGTAACTAATTGTCTTTCTTTTAGGTGAATACATCATAAGAATTTACTGCTAACTCTCAGGTACAAATATGTTTTTTACTGTTTCGTCAATCTGGATTAAGCTGACAATATAGCAAAAAAAAATATTGTGGATGGTTATTTAATTTGAGACATGTTAAATATTAATTTAAAAAAAAATATGTAGGTGTAACATCATGCTCGCTCAGAAAGCCAAACAAAAGTGTAAACGTTTTGCGAATGGCTTAATGCAATGTCATCTTATTGTGAGTCATCATTCTTTATAAGCGCCATGCGGATATGCTTTAAAATATATAACTTTGTTTGACCTGATAAGTAGAAAACAAAACCTGCAAAACCTAATGGTAAAACTCGTACTAGTACTCCACGTACACGCCATTTAGAACTAGTTAAAATGTACATAGCTAAAGGAAACTTTTTATTTAACTTATATCAATATAAGTATGTTCATAACACCTATGGCCAAATACCATATTGTTCTCATGTTTGAATGAATGAAACAGTCGTATAATGTATAAGAATGATAATATGCCATTTACAAAAAAGAGATTTCAATTCTGGCAAGGTGATATCTATCATCGCGCTTCACATGTGAACATTGTTTAATTGTACATAGTCATTTATTTATCGTAATTTGTCATCATGAAGTGTTTACCTCGCAATGGCAGTTGATATGCTAAATTATAAAGTAAAGTGCAAAATATGTGATTGCTTTAACGTACAGTGGTTGATAGCATAACGTTTGTCGTAACTTTGTTAGTCTTTCCTTTGGTACACATTTTTTTGAAAGGAGTCAGTAAACAAATACACGCAACTGAAACGCCACTCAGTTTTTAAATATGTAAGTGTTTTTCAGACCCATTGTAGGTCTACATCAACACATCTACTTATAATGTTTCGTCCAATTGTGATTTGGAAGTAGAGATAAAGTAAACGGAAACGAGGTATAGTATTTCTTTTTATTAAATTAAGAATTTAAAGATTGCATACGGTCAAAAAACGACTTAAAGAAATGATTTTAAATATGACATTCGAACATATAAATTAATAATAATGTGCAGCATTGATAAATAAATAAATAAAGTCACACTAAAATGTTATCTTTAAGATAACCATTTAGTGTATGTATCTAAATTATTTAGCTACAGAAAACACCAAATTTAATTTTTGATTGAAAATACAATCTTCAATACAAATGTTTCTACGGAGAAGATAAAACTTGTCATATCTTTGAAAACTGGCGACAGAGGACATTTTGAACCTTTATAAAGAAATTGAAGCCACTTAAATATCTAACGGTAATTGTTTTCAATGGGTAGACAAATTGTTTTATTTGCTATTTGCATGCGAACATTTACCAGTAGAATCAATATTTCAACAGTCCTGGCCGAAACACTGTCCGAAATCTCTCTGCCCTGAATGTGTTGTTACTAAAAATAGGGATGAGATCATCGGAAGTGACGTAGGCATACCTCTTATTTGTAAATGAGCTATGACAACAGGCGGACAAAATATATGTTCTCGTTTCAAACACAAACACCAAGCATTCTCGATATTTCTTCCAATTCCTTGTTATAATTTATTATGATAAGTTTTCACCGACACGTATTTCCAGTTCATTTACGAAATTAAATCAACAAACGCATAGATGCGAAAAATGCAATTGCCTTTTAAGAATAAATCACCCAGAGTTTTATCACTTTCTCGTGAATGATTAAGAAATATGTATACACTGAAATTGGTTGAATATTTATTTCCTGTTTAAATACAGCCAGTGTTTGCATCTTTTTTAGTTGCCGATGCAGTAATTTGTTTTGAGTGAGATTTGGAAATTATACAACTGGTTCAATTTAAGTGTCCGGAAAATGTAACGTGCGTAAAATGTGTGTTCAGTTATTATATTAACAAGAAAATCAAATTTCTAGCGCTGTATCCAATGTAGCCTTCTCAGCAAGACCTTATATCAATGCATTACCTGTTTGCTAAAATTGGTGGGTGAAAATACGAATATCACAAGTTTTACAAGTCATGATGCGGTGGTTTAATTAAAAAATAAACCCTCTGGAAAAACTTGAATACAAAATGTTACTTAATTTAACGCTGTTCAATATGCACTGCAAAAACCTTAAATTAATGCAACATGCATCATATAGCGAAATTANCAGTAAAGAATGAAAACATCGATGGCAACGTATTTTTACCTAAACCGCCCACAGCACTTGAAAACACCCACAGCACATGCGAAACACACAAAAACACCAACGCATGAATTATCTGATAACTTAATTGTTACCAGAAAACTATATACCAAAAAAAGCGAACTGGGCGGCCTTCTATTACGAAAATAGATTGCACCGATGAGAAATATGTTATTTAGGTTGATGATTGATAGCTTTTTGAGTAGTTAGAAATCTTTCTCATTCAAAGTCTACTCCCCCACTCTAGTTTTTCTTGATATATATCTGGTTTACTCATCTCGATGTGAAATAAGACTGGATAGGCTGCTAAGATTAAAATAGAAGATGAATTTAAAAATAGAGTAGATTTAGTATGCGATACTGTGGACTCTGTTATTATTGTTAATAGCGATATACCGGATATATCTATCTATTTTTTTTTAGGACGATTGCCCACACCAGCGTTTTCTATTTATACAATACATGTGCCGCGTCGTGCGAAAATGGATATTATGCCATATGAGGCCAGCGTAGCCGGCTTATACGCACAGTTTTGTCATGAGTTACCCTGTCCGCTATAAAGTCACGCAAGTTTTCGAGGTCTCATTAGCGGATTGCTTGACTCCTTATCCGAGAATACGGATGTAGAGGAAGAGCTGGAGCATAACTGTTCGGATATTTCCTAAGGCCTAGTTTCGCAAGACGCGGGTCAAATGATGTTTACATTGTGATTATACTTAAACATTGTATGTACCTCATGTTACTTTGTCATTCAATATCTATTTGACCGAATAAGGTCCGTAAACTACGATAAAGTCAATCAAGGGATTATGAAACATTCACTATTTTCTTATTGAGACCGCGCTTGCTTATAATAATTCGCCCGGGTTGCAATCAGCTACGTTGCACTGTGCGGTAGCGCTTTTTATATATCGAAATTGACATTTTATACAATTGTGTGTGTGTGTTTGTTTGTTTTTTAAAGTAAACAATTCTAACACATTAAATGACACATATTTTAAAATGAGAAGCCTTCGGCGTCGGTCATATACTAATTGGGGCAGCCTGGCTTGTCACTAAAGTGTATTGCGGTAGAATGCGAAAAATATGTAGACATAATGTGATGATCATTTAGAGGTGCTTACAAGAAATGCACGTTTTCCTCTGTGGGATTCAAGTTCAAACGAATTAACAAACATTGTACATTGATAAGTACAGTATGGGTCCGTATATATGAGCCGCGCTCTGTGCAAAGAGGGTTAAATGCATTTGTGCAGTCCGCATAGGCTTATCAGGGCTCCCCAAAAAAACGTTTACTATTTGTTATCGTAATTTACAAGAATTTTCAACCTAATGTTTCGTAGAGTACAGCGTGCACCAAGGTCTATCAGGGCGTCAAAATAATAAATTGATATCAAACACGTGTTTTAAATAGCGAGTTAGTTTATTTTAAAGCGCATGATGATTAAAATATCGTTTTTCTCATTTTACCGCTGTAAGCTTCAGTGAAGCCCTGTCTCAGTATCGTTTTGTATTATGTTTACAATGGATTTTGTCATGTCATGTAAACATCGAGGGTTAAGAGCGTTTACGCCAAAATAATTCATTTTCGACCAGCTGTTACATAGTAAATATCGCGTTAAACTCGTTTAAGAAAAGGATACTATCATGAATCTTTTCAAAATATGTTAATGTTTTACCACAACAACGAATGGCTCATATTACATTTGCAATTCGCTGTAATTAAATAGTTTTAGGATAATATAGTTATATAATTGGTATCAAAAAATATGTTTAATAATTTATGTTTAGGTTAAGGTTTTCAGGTGTATGTTTAATTTAGATAAAACATGTTCTGCGGATCATAACGTATCATTTCTTTCTTTATCAAAATACAGTTTATTTGATAACGTACGTCTATACCTTGTCAAGCGCCCGACGTTACGGTATAACAATTTTAAACGTTTTTGTCAGAAAAAAAGAATACAGTCTGCAATTTTACTCAAACCAGTTATATCGCGAATCTGCTTAGCTCGTTTCTTCGCCTTTCTTGTTTTAGTGCCACCTCACCAGAGCACGTCCTCATTACGCTCTGCAATCTTGAAAGGACGTGGCGAGGACTTTCTCAAACGTTGTGCGAACTGGAGACATTGTAAAATTGTGTTAAGAATGCTAAAAAATTACGTGCTTATTACGTGAAAGGAACATATGCGCACTGAGATGATAGTACAGATCGGATGGACACTTACTTAAGACCTAATAGAGAAACAGTAACGAATTTCTGAGCTTGGTACGCTGTTACTGCATTCTCACTAAGATTGTAGTGCATCCATATCAAGCTCATTCCCCGTCGCGCCCCAACCAATACCATACTCCGACTGTCGTACCTTGCTTGGTTCATGTAGATCTTTACAAATCTTTATAGGTTTGACTTCGTAGTTGCTCCAGGTTTCTACTACGTACTCCCTTCGTCCATACAGTGTGGTTTTTAAAAATCGCTTATAAAATCAAAACGAGCAAGATGACATGTTCTTTATCCAATATATAATTTGGGCTTTCTTGGTCTTCTGCTCCTCCTGGTTCTGTTCACTTGTTAAGCAAACATTTGTATTGTCGCTTGATGCAGTTCTGTTTTGTCTGGGTCCGCTAATGCTTAAAGAAAGCTACTTACTTAAGTAGCGAAGTTACGCAAATGATGTTTGAAACTCACAAACCGGAATAGTTTACTCCTTTGTGCCTTAAAATTAAGAGTCATATAAAGTCTAATATGACATATAATCAGATGTGACTAGAAATGTGAAATTTAGACCGACGTTTTTAAATATGAAATTAACATATGTTTTGGCAATTTATAAATCAACCATACCCATACGTTTGT
>VMBQ01011787.1:0-20830 GCA_007657795.1 Dreissena rostriformis | reverse complement strand
ATTAGTGTTCATGAACAGTTCATGAACTAACATTTCAAGAACAGTTCACAAACGCGGCCCATTTTCTGTTCACTGACTATTCATGAACTATTCATGAACTTGGTTTGTGAACAATTCATGAACATTTCACAAATTTTTTAACCTAACATTTTTCAATAGGGTATCATCAGATGTTGTAAGGAGGATTTGACAGAAACAGGCATTACATTTTGCAGGCAGATTTTAGTGCACTAATATAGTTAAGTAGGATTTATACCTAATTTCATGTCTGGAACAAAAATGATGTTTTAATTAAAATGACTTTTCTATTCAGTGTTTTTTTTTCGTTCAAATTTAGGGCCGATATAAGGCCCCATTCCCAATAGAAAAAAGTATATATTTTTCCCAAATGGGACCTAAAAATTCCCAATTGAAGGTTTCCAAAAAAACATTAAAAAAAATTAGAACTCAACATTTAAAAGTTCATCTCCCATCCAGCTCTTTAATTTGAACCTTAGTTAATATAACATTGAAAACAATCTTATTCTCAATTTAAAGCATTTGTTAGCAAAATAACAACAACACTAATTTCCCAATTAAATCAAAACGCCACAATTTTTCCCGATCCGAAGGGACCCGGCCCCTTTCCCAAAATGGTGGAAAAAAACACTGCAGTATTATTTTAAGATGACTCTCCATTGTTCATCTTCTGTCTGATCATTTAGTTTTTATAAATGTTTACCTAAATAAATGTATATACACTAGTGCAATAGTATTAAGACAATAATTTAAAATGTATTGCGTTCAAAAATGGACAAAGACATCACATTTTATTGTCATATCTCAGAATAAAAAAAAAAAAAAAATGAAGCTAAAGATCTTAGCTTCGGTTCCAAATGGGGGAAAACGGTAGTATTCAATTATTCATTTGGAGCATAGGAATTCTTAAATATCAACATGGTCACACTTAAAAACTGAATGCGGATCAAATTCTCTTTTTCAAATTATTAAATTTCGGAAAAAAATGAAAAGTTACATTGTATAAGAGCCTGCTAGATCCCATATCTAATCACTGTAAGAAAATCATTTCAAATTATAAAAAAAAATGTTTGTTTGTTTAGTTTTATAGTGGCAGCAAATTAGCGAGAATAAGACTTGAATTAACAAATAATAAGCTAATGTTACAAACTCATTAAATAGTCACCAGTGAATTTTCTATGGTTATAAGACAATCTTTACACTTTAAATTCAGATGTTTCCTCAACAATATGAACCTTGAAATAGATTTCTTTTTCAATGTGATATGTTCTTGTCCATTTTCAAGATAAGTGTTAATAGTCATTTCCATGCAACCAAATCCCCACTTGTAAGTAGGCAGTACACTACGTCTAGCACAATTTCTGCCATCCACCAACGTCCAGCCGTGGACAATTTTTCGTGAGTGTGGAAAATCACCGCGATCTGAAGGTGTTTCCATCATGATAGATCGCGTCGACAGTGGCTGAGCAGTGTGGGCGGCCTCGGTGGTTCGCGGTGAAATACAGGTTAATGTGATTGGACATGTATATTTCAATATTGCAGACCAGCGCTTCCAAACGCTTTTAAAAGTTAGAAGTCCGCTTGTATTTCAATATTTTAGTTAACCCTACCATATGTATCGATCGCTGAATACTTACATGTTCCAACTCTATCCATTACACTATAATCCTATATAATAATGATTTCTATTTTCAAAACCAACATATGACCGATATGAAGAAACGGACCCAATGTGTTTAAAAATTTCATTAACGTCCGCCAGTTTATGCATGTGCATATACAAAATGAATTCTGTGATGGGGGGATTCCCATTGAACATGCGTGAATCAAGTGACAGGTCTAGTGTGAGCATCAAGAACATATTTAGTGAAAACGACCAATCAACGAGTGAATTTAAATTTAGATTTAACCGAAATTAAAACATCTCATTGTTCCCTGCGCTACAAGGTTTTTATGCGAAATTTATACACCCACGCTTTCCATGCTGGTAACGCGACGCTATACATACAAGTACATGTACAATGTTCGCGCGCTTTTATCGGGACAATGGTCGTCAACACTAAATTTAATGATGCTCATTTGAGAATTCAACAAAACATGGACCAACACCGCTAGATGTATGCTCGTGCTTTGATATGATGCAATTTTTCCCGAGAGTGTGAATATTTGTTTTGATAGTAATGGAAATACCGACAGAAGTGCGAAGATGCGTTCAAATACCATCTGTTCTGTTATGTGTAAATGGATGTAAACATCAAATTCTCCATCTCATTCGATATAGTAAATGGATGCAGGGCTTTTTTTCCTTCTTTGTGAGTGGCCGTGGAAGGACATTTCACAATTTCGACAAGGACAATTTACAAACCTAATATGGCCGTGAATCTTTACAAAATCGGCCGTTTTTCACAATTTTAACAATTTCACGACTCGGTTTTTCATAATTTTAAGAAGTTTGCGACTCAATTTTTCACAATTTTCAAGAGTCGTGACTCAATATTTCACAATTTTGAAGAGTTCGCAACTAATTTTTTTCACAATTTTGAAAAGTTCACGACTCATTTTTTCACAAAGTGAGGGGGCCAGGGCCACTTCACAAAGTCAGGAAAAAAAGCCCTGGGATGTAGACCTCACATTGTCCATCATTATTTCGTAAGAAAACAAGCGTTTTATTCGTATTGTAATACGGCACATGTACAATAAATAGACGTACACATGTACATAAACATGTATTAAAAAAATCATATTTATAACATAATCAGTACATGTATTTAAATGCATGTTTATAATATAAATAATAAACAAGGGACAAAATTGTCACAAAACCAGGTTTTCAATAATAAAAAAAAAGTCTGATAAAGGGAGACAACTGCAACTCAAATTGTGAATTGCTACTGATTGTTCATCAAAATTACCCCCCTTGTTTCAAAATCAATATGTTTTTCGACCCGGTGACCTAGTTTCTGACCCGGCATGACCCATATTCAAACTTGACCTAGATATTGTCTTGAAACAACTTCTGACCATGTTTTGTAAAGATCGGATGAAAACTATTTGAATCTGAGAGCGGACAACTTGCTCAATGTTTAAAACGCACTAAGTGACCCCGTGACCTATTTTTTAACCCGGCATGACCCATATTCGAACTTGACCTAGATATTGTCTAGATACAACTTCTGACCAAGTTTCGTAAAGATCGGATGAAAACTATTTGAATAAGAGAGCAGACAAGCTTGTTCCGCCCGCCCGCCCGCCTGCCCGCCCGCATTCGCCAATCTAATAACCAGTTTGTTCCTTCGGAAAACTAGGTTAAAAAGCTGGTCAGCGTTGTTACTATGTTCCTTATTTTCCGAAAACCATATTCTTGGTCGTATCTGAAATAAAAGAGTAAAACAGTTTTAAAAAAGCTAAATGTGAAATTATGACCCTTTAAATTCACCGCGATTTCTTAAAACCACTTCTTATCGATACTTTATAAATTTGATAAACATTGTATTAACTCAATGCACAACATTATTGTCACACAATAAGTAAATCAATATTTACCATAATATTACGATTTCTTTGTATACGTTATTTTACATACAGTGTATGCTTCAAAATGAACTTGTTATTGAACAAAGAACAGGTATACACATAGTCACTGGCCAACATGACAACTGATCTTTTCGCATGACTATGATATTAAAATATCGCAGAATTTAATACTTACTGCGGATGTCTCGAATTTGTACATGTACATTTATTGGATCCAATACATAATTAACAAAAGAAACAGGAAATCACAAAAATAGTTTGATATCAAATTACATGTACATGTAACATGTTTGTATGTAATTGTTGGTGAGTTATATATGTACACAAACGAGCAAGGGTTTTCGAAAGGTTAACAAAAAACAAATCTTCTAATAAGAACAACAAGGGAAACTTCATGCAGAAACAATTGAAACAAAACCTGAAGCATGAAACGCAAACTATACTCACGCTCGACGTAAGACATGTCAATAATTCCTTAAAGAGGGCAAACACAAGAGAAAAGGGTTGAACATTCAGTGATTTTTTTATGAAGTGCATGTACTACATGTACATACAAAGTTTCAAAACAACATTATACAAACTGCAATGTGAATGAACATGTACATTTCGATATTGCAGACCGTACATTTGTATAATGTTGTTATTGAACATGTATTTCACCGCGAACACCTAGACCCTGGTGGTCCACTGCGATCGCGGTGGTCCACCGTGAGATCAATTTCCCTATAACGCAGAGACTGACGCCGCAATTCGCCACAGCGACATCACCGTGTTCAACGGTGTATCACGGTGAGATAGTAATTGTCCACTCTGGGCTGAATCACGGTGATGCGTGGTGGATGGCCAAAATCGCGCCAGACGTAGTGTACATGCAATATATGTCAGAATTCCATTAAGAGTACAGTAGAATTAATTCAACTGAGGCCTTAAATATCAAACAAGAAATATATGACCCCACCATGCCTAGCAAGACCTTTAGAGCAAAGACTGTGATTTAGTGATGTATAGCACTATATTTGGAATTATTGAACCTGTTTTAAACATCTGAGGCATGCAATGCATAGTAAAGGGTTAGCGTGAAACTGTTGTATTTGCTTAGCATTTCTATATTTGCTTTGCATTTCTAAATTTGCTTCGCATTTCTGTATTTGTTTCACTTTTCTGTATTTGCTTCGCATTTCTATATTTGCTTTGCATTTCTATATTTGCTTCGCATTTCTATATTCGCTACACATTTCTATATAAGATACAATAGTTACTGGCTCAACCTTCGTAATGTTTACAATTAGCATGTTCAAAAACAAAAATTCTATTTGAAGCTATTGAGAGAAAACCATTTCATCGTTTAAGGTGTTTGAACTGTAGTGAACTTTGAGTTATTTCGCCTCATTCTATAAATGACTGTCACTCTTAACCCTTTGAGCGCTGGAACCGGATTTTGAAGGCCTTTGCAAACAGTTTGGATCCAGATGAGAAACCACAGAACGTGGCGTCTCATCAGGATCCAAACTGTTTGCTATTCTGATAGTGGTCTTTGAAAAAAAGTGAAGAAAATGATGATTTTATAAATTCCGCAGACAACATTTTAGCAGACGACAAATTTCCCAGCATGCAAAGGGTTAACATTTTCCGAGAATGTGCAGAAAAATACAAAACAAGTCGGCAATCCCATATGGGGCAATTTATCCCATATGAGACCATTTAAATTAAAACGGCGATGGCTTCGAGGTAGAGCGTTTGCTTTATGTGGAATACGGTGCAATATCAGTAGAAAATATTGGTTGAAAGATCAAAAAATCTAAATGTTGTATTAAAGTTTTAAAACCTAAATTATTGACACTGTAATGTAGCCACTTACGGTCTCAAGGTTTCTTAACGTAACAATGTGAAATGTTTATATTTAGTCCTCAAAATTGGTCAGAACATTTTAATTTCAAAAGGGTTGGTGATGTGCCGGGGCAATGGGATTTGGCAGGTGAGGAGAGCCCACTTCTTTATGTGACTTCTGTTCCTCATCCTGTAGTCTCCCACAAAGTAAAGGACACTGAATATCTGCAATTATTCCATAACAATTATAACTCCATACCACTATTGGTGAGCATGCATTCAGGGTTTATATAGTACTGGAGCATCACAAGATCAGATTGTCACTGTCCATAATATCCTCTGTGCATATTCCCTGCGGTGACTAATTGGGCAGCAGTTTGAAGCGAATATATTGATGATTACTATTCTCGTCTTCTTGATGTCACAGTGTTTATAGAACTGTCAGTTTTTAGCTAAAATTACAAGTGACTGTGACAACTTCTACTCAAAAGATGCAATTCGTTAAACACTGAATGTTAGACTTTTAAATCCCGCCAAACATCTAACATACATGTTTACAAAATTGTGCTATTGATTTGTGTCGTCGAAATCTAAAACAGGATTCTCTCCTCCACATCAGTGTATTTAGTTCCCAGAAAAATATAGGGGCGCAGATTTGGTATAGACTATAATTGTGTCCCTGGGTTATTCAGAGCATTAAGGCTGCTCAACATGAGCATCATAATTGCTTGCTTTTTTTAGGTTCCCGGAATTTTTGGATTTGGTTCCATATTTTTATGCAATCAATTTACTTGTATGTATCTAAATAGGCAAATGTACTCACTTGAAACACATACCAGTGCGGCAACGCTGAGATTCCAAGTTTAAACATTGATTTCAAAACATGGCATCACGTCTGATTTGGAAAGTGGTTCAGGCTTTCTATTTTTCTCTACTTAGCACAAAGTCCTCTTGTATGCGAGCTTGCGCTCAGTGTGATACCAACATTTATTCAACTGCTCCTTCTAAACTGCATTGACAAAGTTTCACAAAGTTATCAAAGGAATAATCCTTGGGTGACACTCTTTAAAAAAAAAACAACATAATTTTTAAAATTATTTCTGTCTGCTAATCATACATTTCCCCACTGAACTATTTCAACAGTGGAAACATTTAGAATCTCTAAGACTGCAAGGCCCGCAATGTATTATATGTCAGTGCCGGATTAGCACCATGGAGGCCCATGGGCAGTGAAACTTTTGGGGCCCACGTGGTGATGTTTTTGTTGCGACTATAGTTGAAATTTATGGATTTTCGTTATAAAAAGTGATTATGAAATGAAGTCAAGTTAACCCATTGCATGCTGGGAAATTTGTCGTCTGCTAAAATGTCGTCTGCTGAATTTCTAAAAAAAGCATTTTCTTCGATTTTTTTTCTGAGACCACTATCAGAATAGCAAACAGTTTGGATCCTGATGAGACGCCACGTTCTGTGGCGTCTCATCTGGATCCAAACTGTTTGCAAAGGCCTTCAAAATCCGGTTCCAGCGCTCAAAGGGTTAAATATGATTGTATGTTCAATCATTTATCTGATATATAAATACGGTGTTTGCATGTGAATGATTATTCCTTTAGTACCGCGACAAAACTGTGTTGCAGGTTTTGTAAGTAAAAACATTCTTTTGTCATGGTCTCAAGCGGCCCCTTAAAGTTACGGGGCCCATAGGCAGTTGCCTACTTTGCCTAATCGGTTACCCGGGACTGTAAGTCGTCATTAAAAAAAATATTCAAATAAGGCCTCTTGGGTTAAAAAAGCCATGCCCTTTCTTGATGGCATAATAATGGTTTAAATAGACATGTATAGCAAAATTTAAAATGTACTTCTCTTAAACTGCATGGCCATTTTGTTCCATATTATAATGGCACTATTTAGTAAGTGTTTTTTTACAAAATTGTTTCAAAATTATGTCCTTAGGGCAAAAATTAGCCAACAATTATAAATGTTTTACATATTTCAGGAGAGCATGCCTGGGGGCCCTCATGTTCTGAAATGTCTCGACAAAAAAATGAAGCATATCACCCCATTGGTGCAATAAGTAACCATGTGACATTTATTTTTTAAGGTACCTTTTTGCACTAAGGGGGCGATATAATCAGCTTAAGTCTAATATTATTAACAAAAAGGATTTCAAACAGTTTCCAGAAATTTTCACTCCAAGCCCTGCACAAACTGTGAGATTTCAGAAAATAGAATCACAGTGAACAGGATTCACAACTTACTTGCTTGCTTTAGCCCTTTGCATGCTGGGAAATTTGTCGTCTTCTTAAATAAGCATTTTCTTTGATTTTTTTTTCAAAAAATACTATCAGAATAGCAAACAGTTTGGATCCTGATGAGACACCACGTTCTGTGGCATCTCATCTGGATCCAAACTGTTTGCAAAGGCCTTCAAAATTCGGTTCCAGCACTGAAAGAGTTAGACTCGATTAAGCTGCAAGCGTAGACTAATATGGTTTCATTTTGTTTGCGCAAAGAGATTAATACTCTTGTAAACACAATATGTCAGGACATTGCTGTCTTCTCTTCTCTCAGAGCTTTAATAACAGCTGTCACCAAATATTTCATTGCTACAGTGATATGCAAACACATATTGACAATATTGTATTGTATTTTCCCTCTAAATGCCAAATCTGTTTTCATTGTGTTTTATTTCTTGTTAACAGTGCAAAGGCTAGGAGTTGTACTACATTAATTTTGTTCTTTAAGAGTGGTTGCAATTATGTTGCTTAATTTGTAGTTCAGTTACAACACAACATATTTAGGCAAAAGCGTTACAGCAAAAAAGGAGGATGGATCCATAAGGGTATGGATCTTTTACAGACCAAAAATAGTATCACTGTGTTTACTTTAATACTGCTGCACATTTTTGTGATACCTTATAATATTTGGCAAAAAAAAATACTACATATTTTTATTATGCCCCCCTTCGAAGAAGAGGGGGTATATTGCTTTGCACATGTCGGTCTGTCGGTATGTCGGTCCGTCCACCAGATGGTTTTCGGATGATAACTCAAGAACGCTTAGGCCTAGGATCATGAAACTTCATAGGTACATTGATCATGACTGGCAGATGACCCCTATTGATTTTGAGGTCACTAGGTCAAAGGTCACAGGTCAAGGTCTCAGTGACTGGAAATAGGAAAATGGTTTGTATGATAACTCAAAAATGCTTACGCCTGGGATCATGAAACTTCATAGGGACATTGGTCATGACCGGCAGATGACCCCTATTGATTTTCAGGTCACTAGGTCAAAGGTCAAGGTCACAGTGACCTGAAGCAGTAAAATGGTTGACTGGAAATAGGAAAATGGTTTCCGGATGATAACTCAAGAACGCTTACGCCTGGGATCATGAAACTTCATAGGGACATTGGTCATGACCGGCAGATGACCCCTATTGATTTTCAGGTCACTAGGTCAAAGGTCAAGGTCACAGTGACCTGAAGCAGTAAAATGGTTGACTGGAAATAGGAAAATGGTTTCCGGATGATAACTCAAGAACGCTTACGCCTGGGATCATGAAACTTCATAGGGACATTGGTCATGACCGGCAGATGACCCCTATTGATTTTCAGGTCACTAGGTCAAAGGTCAAGGTCACAGTGACCTGAAGCAGTAAAATGGTTTCCGGATGATAACTCAAGAACGCTTAGGCCTGGGATCAGGAAACTTCATAGGGACATTGGTCATGACCAGCAGATCACCCCTATAGATTTTCAGGTCAATAGGTCAAAGGTCAAGGTCACAGTGACCTGAAGCAGTAAAATGGTTTCCGGATGATAACTCAAGAACGCTTAGGCCTGGGATCACGAAATTTCATAGGGACATTGGTCATAACCGACCGATGACCCCTATTGATTTTCAGGTCACTAGGTCGAAGGTCAAGGTCACAGTGACCTGAAGCAGTTAAATGGTTTTCGGATAATAACTCAAGAACGCTTAGGCCTGGGATCACGAAACTGGGACATCACCACCACCACCACAGTGACAAAAAAACGAATTCACACAATGGCTGCCACTACAACTGACAGCCCATATGGGGGGCATGCATGTTTTACAAACAGCCCTTGTTTCATTTTGTGTTGCCATTTTAAACCATCTTTTAGGTAGAATGTATGCCAGCGAACATCAGAATTTATTTTTTATGTCCCCCAGTCTATACTGGGGGACATATTGTTTTTGCCCTGTCTTTGTGTTGGTTTGTTTGTTGGTTTGTTTGCACAAACTTGAACATTTTCCATAACTTTTGCAATATTGAACATAGCAACTTGATATTTGGCATGCATGTGTATCTCATGGAGCTGAACATTTTGAGTGCTGAAAGGTCAAGGTCATCCTTCAAGGTCAAAGGTCAAATATATGGGTCAAAATCGATCAAAAGGGGACATAGTGTTTCACAAACACATCTTGTTTGTAATCAATTTAATGTTGACAACATCAATATTGCTCTTGGTCTTTTTTTAGCTCTGCTGCGTAAATTTTATGTTTAGAAAATGGAAGTTAATTGATTAATCTGTGTTTCGCAGTTTTCGAGAACATTGTAAATAATATATGAGACAGGTCTGCTAAAGTGGATAGAAAAGCAAAAATGTATGTATTGGATGTGTCAACATAATTTCCTCAAAATGGGGAAACTATTAGGCCCGTTGGATTTTGTATGATCATTGGTGATAACAATTGGAAACATATTTCAAATTGCTCTTTAGACTCCTTGACGTTTATATCAGAATACTAAACTGATTCCCAAATATAATTTATTACAACATTGGATGAAGGATCTTTCCTAAAGGTAAGTAAGATAACATTTCTTTACTTGACATTAAATATGTTGCAGAAATGTTTTTCCACAAAAAGGCAGGGAGATTAATTTATTTAACTGATTGGTGTTTTTTATTTGTTTTCAGCTAGTTTATTGTTTTCCTGGAGAAGACTCAGTTGAGGCATGAAAATGGTTAAATTTTATTTGTACTCCAGCAACAAAATACGAAGTAAATCTATTTTTTTGTTTTCGATATAAAAGTTTAACTCTTCACATATGGGGTTTGTTTTATAGTGTGTGCACCTTGCACATTTTATATCAGTTTTATGAACATAATTTAAATTAATTGTAGTCTTTTTACTTTATGTATATATGTTTATTGCAAGAAATGGTGTGAATAAATTCAGTAGATGTATTCCAAGAAATTTGCATAAATAAAAGAATTTTTTATTTAACATTTGAAATTTTTAATTTCACATATGTGAATAAGTTAAGGAATTTGACCTAAGTATGTTTTGAAAGTGGGCAATGTTTAGTTATCAATGTTAGGAGAAAAAATATCTTATGTGACCTTAAATGTGAACAGTACCACAGCAATTTGGACAGAAAAACATCCAGACCAGAGTTATAAATATGTTTTCTATCTTGAATAATTTGAAATGGTTAAAAAAGGTCTGATGCACCATACCTACCAATATTTTCATATTCTATAGGTATATTGTTTGGCCGTTTGCATAATGAATAAGTTTGCCATAACTATGTGTTCAGTACTATTGCTTATAAGATTGTATAAACATTTTTTTGTTCAGTTATTTACGTTGTTTGTTTGTAATAAAATCACCTGCATGACAACCTTGTTATCGAATCCACATTGCAAAAAAAAAGTGTGGTTGTTTACATCGTCAAAAGGAAAAGTTGTGATTGTTCTCAGAAAGTATAGAACCTAGGAACACAAACAAAATATTGATACAAAGTGTGAAAACAGTGCACATTTCCTTGTTTTAAATTATTTTTGTCCAAGGAAATGCCAATAAATACCTCTTGTCTCAATGTTTATCGGTCAAAATAGCTGTGGTCGTTCATATTTGTGTTGACATTAGATTTTTGTTCCCTGACACGTAGGTAAGTTTACAAAAATGTTTTATTAACAATTACTAAAGGCTTGCAGTTATATTGTTTTAATTGATCTCCTTATCAGCATTCATGTAAAAAGTAATTTGTATTATAAAAGTTAGAATATCAATAAATTATATGATTTGCAATAACAAAAATTGCAGCACATTTAATATGTAGAATTTTTTCTTATGAAGATGTGACAAAATTTATCTTCATATGTCTAGTAATTATATCTCGGATGCCAATGGATATAATAATGCACTAACTTGGGAATTTAATTAGCCCCAAGTCAAATAATTTACATGTAAACTAGTATATAAAGCCAATGCTTAAAAAAACAACAGATGTTGGTGTTTGCTATCTATGGAAATGTTTTGCAGAGTTCAAATAGGGTCATAGCTGGATAAAATAAACATTAAGTTTTACTGTCAAGCAACAGATGTTACATTGCCATCAGGAAAAATGTATCGTTGATGGGAATATGAGATTGACATTTTATAATTATATGAAACTACATGTAAGTTATATGTGTCCTGTTCAGAGAAAACTGGGCATAATGCTTGTGCGTAAATTGTCATCCCAGATTAGCCTGTGCAGTCCGCACAGGCTAATCAGGGATGACAATTTCAGCTTTTATGGATTTTTTACGTTTAAAAGATGTCTCTTCTTAACGAAAATTCAGTTAAGGCTGAAAGTGTCATCCCTGATTAGCCTGTGGGGACTGCACAGGCTAATCTGGGATGACACTTTACCCACAAGCATTTTGCCCAGTTTTCTCAGAACACGACACATATATCAGTTAAAGGGACTGTGTCTCTATAATGAAAACAATCCTATTTCTAAACAATAAGCATATCGTCGCCTTAATTCTAAAGTCGCGAATGTCAAAAATTTCAAAAATGGCATATTTGGTATCATTTTGTCGGGCTTGACGAGCTCTACACGATGCAACAAACAGCATATGTGAACCTTTCTCTACTAAGGCACTATTGACCCCTCAACATTGGCGATATGTGATAATTTTCTATTTATTTTAATTCTAGTATCGAGAATGTCTTTGTTTCGGATTATATAAATAAGTAAACAATGTGATTTCCGTAATAACGAAACTCAAAACTTTTTTTTTCAAACTTTCGTTAAAAAGTTGCGAATGTAATTATTAATTAATATAACTTTTATTTAAAAAGCAATTGTCTTTAAATTTTGCGAATTAATAGATTGCCTACATCTCAACCACCTGTCAAAATTTCATAGAGATATCTTGTTTAATAATACATGGTTTGTTATTTCAAAATTTTAGAAGCGATTTTCTCTAAATCACTTTTGGACTTTCTTGCATTTAGAATGAGTGCAACGATATATTAATTTTCAAAATGAACTTGCAAACCAAACATTTGATGTTTCAGTCTGAAGATTGCTTGAAAAATAATTATTGTATTAAAATATAAAGAGTTAAATCCCTTATTGAATCGTGAATTGCTTAATATGAGTATATACTGAAAACATTAACAGAGCTGAATTTTCTTTAAAAATATATGTTTGTTAATTTGAACCTTGGAAAAAAATACTGAATCGATCAAAACACACTCTGAATACTAGTAGACAATTTGTTTGATGTTGAATCAAGCAGGCGCAAATGAATGGCTTCAGCTTGCTCTATTGTTATCAAATTGAAGTGTCCCATTTGCGATCAATGCCAGTGATTCAGGATTTTGTTTACTGATTGTTTTCAAAAATTTGAACAAAGTATCGCTTTATCTGCTCTAATATTTCTACATCAGATGCAATAGCCTTGCGTACATTAACCCAACTTTTTCAATACAGTATCATCAGATGTTGTAAGGAGGAATTGACAAAAACAGGCAGTACATTTTGCAGACAGATTTTAGTGCACTTATATAGATAAGTAGGATTTATACCTAATTTTATGTCTGGAACTAAAATGATGTTTTAATTTAAAATAACTTTTCTATTCAGTGTTGTTTTTTTTCGTCCAAATTTAGGGCAGGTAAAAGGCCCCATGATTCCCAATGGAAAAAAGTATATATTTTTCCCAAATGGGACCTAAAAATTCACAATTTAACATTTAGCTTTGTAAGTTGAACCTTTAAGTTAATATAATATTGAAAACAATCTTATTCTCAATGTAAAGCATTTGTTAGCAAAACAACAACAACACTAATGTCCCTTTTTAGTCACAACGCCACGATTTTTCCCAATCCAAAGGGACCCGGCCCCATTCCCATAATGGTTGGAAAAAAACACCGTGCTATTATTTTAAGATGACTCTCCATTGTTCATCTACTGTCTGATCATTAAGTTTTATAAATGTTTACCTAAGTTAATGTATAATGTATAATTATACACTTGTGCAAAAGTGTATTAAGGCAATAATTTAATATGTATTGTGTTCAAAAATGGACAAAGACACATAACAGTTTATTGTCATATCTCAGAATTAAAAAAAATAAAAGAAGCAAAAAGATCTTAGCTTTGGTTCCAAATGGTGGAGAAAGTTAGTATTCAATTATTCATTTGCAGCATAGGAATTCTTGAATATATCAACATTGTCACAAGTTACTGAATGCCGATCAAATTCTCTTTTTCAAATAATAAAAAAAATTGGAAAAAAAATGAAATGTCACATTATATAAGAGCTTGCTAGATCCCATATCTAATGTAAAGAAAATCATTTCAAATTTAAAACAAAAATGTTCTTTCGTTAAGTTTAGTGGCAGCAAATTAGCGAGAAAAAAACCCCTACAAGACTTGAATTATCAAATAATAAGCTAATGTTACAAACTCATTAAATAGTCTCTATATANTTTTCAAAGAATACTATCAGAATAGCAAACAGTTTGGATCCTGATGAGACGCCACGTTCTGTGGCGTCTCATCTGGATCCAAACTGTTTGCAAAGGCCTTTAAAATTCGGTTCCAGCGCTTAAAGGGTTAAATATCTAACAAGAAATATATGACCCCACCATGCCTAGCAAGACCTTTAGAGCAAGGACTGTGATTTAGTGATATATAGCACTATATTTGGAATTATTGAACCTGTTTTAAACATCTGAGGCATGCAATGCATAGTAAAGGGTTAGCGTGAAACTGTTGTATTTGCTTAGCATTTCTATATTTGCTTTGCATTTCTATATTTGCTTCGCATTTCTGTATTTGCTTCCCATTTCTTTATTTGCTTCGCATTTCTATATTTGCTTAGCATTTCTATATTTGCTTCGCATTTCTATATTTGCTTCGCATTTCTATATTTGCTTCCCATTTCTATATTTACTTCACTTTTCTATATTTGCTTCGCATTTCTATATTTGCTTCGCATTTCTATATAAGATACAATAGTCAATGTCTCAACCTTCATAATGTTTACAAGTAACATGTTCAAAAACAAAAATTCCTATTGAACTTGTATTGAGAGAAAACCATACAATCATTTCAGGTCTTCGAACTGTAGTGAACTTTGAGTAATTTCGCCTCATTCTTCAAATGTCACTGTCACTCCTAAACATTTTCCGAGAATGTGCAAAAAATACAAAACAAGTCGGCAATCCATGCGGCCATGGTTAAGAGGTTGAGTGTTTGCTTTATGAGGAATAAAGTATATCAGTAGAAATTATTATATAATTAAATAAACAAAAAATCAAAATGTTGTATTACAGTTTTTTAACCTAAACTATTGACAGTGTATTGTACAGTTTTCACTGACTGTCATAATGTTTCTAAACATATCAATGTGAAATGTTGATATTAAGTAGTTTAAAACCCGAGTCTGATAAACATTAATTTTAAAGTCTCAGTACCCTGCGAAAAAGATCACAGTTAAACCATGTTTCAAACATGTTTCAAACATGGTCATTCATGTTTGAAAGATGTACAGAAAACATGTTCCGACTCTCATTTGACCATGATATTACCATGTTTGAAACATGGTCGATCACGTTTGTCCAAATGACATCAGGACCAGAACATGTTTGATCATGGTCAACAAAGGCTATGACATTGCAATGATATGACAATGAACAACTGTCATCGAAATGACAATGTTTTGACCATGTTTTTTAACATGTTCTGGCTCTGATTTGAGCATTATATAACCATGTTTCAAACATGGTCGATCATGTTTATAAAAATGCCACCATGACTAGAACATGTTGGATCATGGTCAACAAAGGCTATGATATGGCAATGTAATGACAATGAACACATGCCATCAAAATGACAATGTTTTGATCATGCTTTTGCAACTACCAACTTACCATGTTCTGACCATGGTTTGGTTTTGTAATGTACTTAAAATGACTATGATGGTCCTGGTTAAAATTAGGGTCAAAACAAATGTGTTTTGTATTCAATTAACCACCAAATCAGATTTAGCCTGTGTCCGGCCAGTGGCCTTTGGCATATGAGGAGACCACATACGCGTCTCTTTTTGACTTTGGTTCCTCACTCCTGTAGCCTCCCGAACAGTTAGCGACACTGAATGTCTGCAATTATTCCATATCATATTCCATAACAATAAGAACCCCATAGCACTATTGGTGAGCATGCATGCAGGGTTTATATAGTACTGGCGCATCACAATATCAGATTTTGTCACCATCNTTTTTCAAAGAATACTATCAGAATAGCAAACAGTTTGGATCCTGATGAGACGCCACGTTCTGTGGCGTCTCATCTGGATCCAAACTGTTTGCAAAGGCCTTTAAAATTCGGTTCCAGCGCTTAAAGGGTTAAATATCTAACAAGAAATATATGACCCCACCATGCCTAGCAAGACCTTTAGAGCAAGGACTGTGATTTAGTGATATATAGCACTATATTTGGAATTATTGAACCTGTTTTAAACATCTGAGGCATGCAATGCATAGTAAAGGGTTAGCGTGAAACTGTTGTATTTGCTTAGCATTTCTATATTTGCTTTGCATTTCTATATTTGCTTCGCATTTCTGTATTTGCTTCCCATTTCTTTATTTGCTTCGCATTTCTATATTTGCTTAGCATTTCTATATTTGCTTCGCATTTCTATATTTGCTTCGCATTTCTATATTTGCTTCCCATTTCTATATTTACTTCACTTTTCTATATTTGCTTCGCATTTCTATATTTGCTTCGCATTTCTATATAAGATACAATAGTCAATGTCTCAACCTTCATAATGTTTACAAGTAACATGTTCAAAAACAAAAATTCCTATTGAACTTGTATTGAGAGAAAACCATACAATCATTTCAGGTCTTCGAACTGTAGTGAACTTTGAGTAATTTCGCCTCATTCTTCAAATGTCACTGTCACTCCTAAACATTTTCCGAGAATGTGCAAAAAATACAAAACAAGTCGGCAATCCATGCGGCCATGGTTAAGAGGTTGAGTGTTTGCTTTATGAGGAATAAAGTATATCAGTAGAAATTATTATATAATTAAATAAACAAAAAATCAAAATGTTGTATTACAGTTTTTTAACCTAAACTATTGACAGTGTATTGTACAGTTTTCACTGACTGTCATAATGTTTCTAAACATATCAATGTGAAATGTTGATATTAAGTAGTTTAAAACCCGAGTCTGATAAACATTAATTTTAAAGTCTCAGTACCCTGCGAAAAAGATCACAGTTAAACCATGTTTCAAACATGTTTCAAACATGGTCATTCATGTTTGAAAGATGTACAGAAAACATGTTCCGACTCTCATTTGACCATGATATTACCATGTTTGAAACATGGTCGATCACGTTTGTCCAAATGACATCAGGACCAGAACATGTTTGATCATGGTCAACAAAGGCTATGACATTGCAATGATATGACAATGAACAACTGTCATCGAAATGACAATGTTTTGACCATGTTTTTTAACATGTTCTGGCTCTGATTTGAGCATTATATAACCATGTTTCAAACATGGTCGATCATGTTTATAAAAATGCCATCATGACTAGAACATGTTGGATCATGGTCAACAAAGGCTATGATATGGCAATGTAATGACAATGAACACATGCCATCAAAATGACAATGTTTTGATCATGCTTTTGCAACTACCAACTTACCATGTTCTGACCATGGTTTGGTTTTGTAATGTACTTAAAATGACTATGATGGTCCTGGTTAAAATTAGGGTCAAAACAAATGTGTTTTGTATTCAATTAACCACCAAATCAGATTTAGCCTGTGTCCGGCCAGTGGCCTTTGGCATATGAGGAGACCACATACGCGTCTCTTTTTGACTTTGGTTCCTCACTCCTGTAGCCTCCCGAACAGTTAGCGACACTGAATGTCTGCAATTATTCCATATCATATTCCATAACAATAAGAACCCCATAGCACTATTGGTGAGCATGCATGCAGGGTTTATATAGTACTGGCGCATCACAATATCAGATTTTGTCACCATCAGTAAAATCCGCCGTGCATATTCCCTGTCGTGACTTGGACAGCAGTTTGAAGCGAATATATTGATGATTACTATTCTCTTCTTCTTGACGTTGCAGTGTTAAAAGAACCACTTTTTTTGCTAGACTTGTCTTATGGTGTGAATATGGACTATTTGAACTTGTATGGTTTTATAAGTTGACATGAAATTCTAGTTAAAGGGTTCAAAATGATCTATGGCAGTGTTTTATCGTGATTTTTGATATTGTTATATTTGCAGAGGATTTAATAGTATTGAGTTGTGTTTTGTAAGTTTGTATCAGGAATTTCACATGAACCAGAATGTTTCATAGTGTATGTTAGTCAGTGGATTTTAAAAAGCACTTGTGACTAGAGTAAGTTTGCCTTTCTCTTGCTTGTCTTTTGGATTAATTTTTGCTGGATGTAAATAAATAACATTAAACATGTTTGTATACACTAAGAGAACATAGAAGCCAAGAGGTTTGAACAATGACCGCACTAATGTTGTAAACATTTTGGATGATGATTTACTGGTTGACCATTAAAAGTCAGTATAGTGTCAGTGGATATTTCATTGTCATGAGAGGAAATTGGTGAATTTGAAAATTAGAAGATTTGAATAAAAGATAAAAATGATGTTTGTGTGGAGATGAAAATGATTTGCCAATATCAATCTAGATATTTAATATCTACATGTTATTCAGACGTCTGTTTAGTGCCAAGAACAACCATCAGTTAAAAAAAAATAATAATCAAAAAACAAGTTACATTATGAGTACTTAGTAGCTAAAAATTGTGTGGACCTAGTGCTATATTCTTTAGATCAATACTCAGAAACTCAGAACAATAAAAACTAAATAACAACAAACATGGAAAAAATATAATAATCACAGTACATGTATTACAATTATACAAACCTGATGATGATTTTAACTTACCTCAACACAAGGTGGTGCTGTGAGCTTCAGAAACTTTAACCATACCCATCTATCAAGTTAAATCAAAGACCGATTAATTACGCCAAATTACGGAATTATTTATTGCTGCTAATGCAATCATCAATTAAGTTAATCCAGGAGACGAATAAATAATTGATTGGCCATTAAACGCTTGAGGGTTTCAGCGATTGTAAAAATGGACACTATGTGTGAAATGTTATAATTTTTCAACAGATTAAGGACAATTTTGCAAGCCGGTTCAGACCGACTGTTAGGTTACTGTAAGTTTGAATGGGTCTTTCTTGACCTAAATCGGTCTAGCACTGTAAGAACCGAAAAAAAAAGAACCATGGAAATATATTTCCCCCCTCCAAAATGCAACCATGCATAGTTAAAATCATAATGTAATATTTAATTGAAATTCCAAAATTGATTAAATCATGCTGTTCCCACATACATAGATGTTTTATGCACCTTAGTAAATACCAATCATGTCACAGCCTGCTCAAAACTTTGTTGTCATGGAAAGTATTTAACCTTGGATGCTTTTTTTAGTTCCTTAATAAATGTCAATGAAATGTCATTCCTCTTACAAGGCATGAAAGCTTAGGAATCAAAATTGTAGGCGGTAAACCTGAGTATAATATACGGGCGCCAGATGGGAATAATGTCGCTTTTTCCTGACAGCAGATGGTAATGTAAATATGTAATAAAATGTCTCCTATTGACTTTCACATTAGTGATAGATATGTTTGTAGGCATGTACATAAATTGGAATTATTAGATAAAGATATTAATCAAAATCGCTGCTCAAATTTCTTTCAGACAATGTTGTGACATCACATTCTGACCCTCGCTGAACGCGGTGAAAATGGACATTGACGCTATCACATACACACCAGACACTGGTCAGCCTGTGAAGGGAAAGCTCGATGGATTCTCAGCGTTTGAAAAGCCACGGGAGAAGGAAAAGCTCATATCTGATCAGTTTCGAATGAAAAGCCGGTCGTCCGTGAAATCCAGTTTTCAAGGCCATGTTTACAATTTCCTGGAGCGTCCTACAGGGTGGAAGTGTTTTGTTTACCATTTCACTGTGTAGGTATAATCTCTATATTAACCCTTTGCATGCTGGGTAATTTGTCGTCTGCTAAAATGTCGTCTGCTGAATTTCTAAAATGAGCATTTTCTTTGATTTTTTTCAAAGAATACTATCAGAATAGCAAACAGTTTGGATCCTGATGAGACGCCACGTTCTGTGGCGTCTCATCTGGATCCAAACTGTTTGCAAAAACCTTGAAAATTCGGTTCCAGCGCTCAAAGGGTTAAGAATGGTTGTTCACATACAGCTATGTGTATGCAATATATGTGTTTAATATTTATTTTGATTTTTTTTTTCTTAACAATATAATAGCTGAATGATATATATTCCAAGTTATTTGTGGAAATTTGCAAAGAAACGTACTTTTTTTTAGTTTTTAACATTTTAGATATTTAGCTCAACAATTATTTAATAGTCGGTTTGGCATAATGCTCTGGGTAAGGTAAACATGCAACACCTTCATATGACTGTTTCTTAGTTTTTCATGGGAAACTTCACACATCTGTGGTTTGGGTCATTTTGTGAGGTTACTGACCAAGTGTGATTACTCTGTACTTCAAATAAGCATTATTAGGCCATTATGTTCTTGAATGACATTTATCAATTTCAGTAATGTAAATCTATGTGTTTGCCAATTATTTATAAAAAAGTTATGCTAACACATGCAAATAGAGTTAAAATGACAAGAAGAACATTTACAGCATTGCTTTGAAATCCCTTAGAAATATTGTTTTATTGCTCTTCAGCTTTTTACATATATAGTGTCACACAATTTTAAGTTGTTTAACCTTAGCTATCCTGCTCAAGAGCAAAGTGAAAATGGCTTTTGAAACCAGCATAAAACCAGAACAACCAGCCTGCGAGTATCTCGCAGGCTGTGAGTATCTTGCAGGCTGCGAGTATCTCCCAGGCTGTGAAGGCTGCGAGTATCTCGCAGGCTGTGAGTATCATGCAGGCTGTGAGTATCTCCCGGGCTGTGAGTATCATGCAGGCTGTGAGTATCTCGCGGGCTGTGAGTATCTTGCAGGCTGTGAGTATCTCCCAGGCTTGAGTATCTCCGAGGCTTGAGTATCTCTCAGGCTGTGAGTATCTC
>VMBQ01011786.1:16274-53903 GCA_007657795.1 Dreissena rostriformis | reverse complement strand
GTGTGGGGGACTGCTGCTGACTGCGACCACATCCCATGGTTCCTGAAACAAAAATAGTTTAGATATGAGCCGCGCTCTGTGAAAATGGGGCTTAATGCATGTGACAATATTGGTTCACATGGAAGCATTCTTACCTATAAATACATGTAGACACATGAAAGCATTCTTACATATAAATAACCACATGGAAGCAATCTTACATATAAATAGTCACATGGAAGCATTCTTACCTATAAATAGCCCCATTGAAGAATTCTTACCTATAAATAGACACATGGAAGCATTCTTACCTATAAATAGCCACATGGAAGCTGATTCTTACCTATAAAAAGCCACATGAGAGCATTCATGCCTATAAATAGACACATGGAAGCATTCTTACCTATAAATAGACACATGGAAGCATTCTTACATATAAATAGCCACATGGAAGCATTCTTTCCTTTAAATATACACATGGAAGCATTCTTTCCTATAAATAGCCACATCGAAGCATTCTTAGCTATAAATAGTCACATGGAAGCATTCTTACCTATAAATAGCCACATAAAGCATTCTTACCTATAAATAGACACTTGGAAGAATTCTTACCTATAAATAGACACATGGAGACGGCCAGGCTAGGAAATGGCCTACCCTTCCTGTGAAGTCACTGCAACATGTCCTGAAAAAAAATACATCAATAATTGTTTAAGCTGCCAAATTATAAGTTTTTAATTAATGGCTTCTATAAAATGAGATGTGCCTTAGAAACAGATTCCCCACTAAACATGTGTGGACACAGACACATTCACAAGTCAGTTAAAGAGGACTTCCTTCCAAAAAGACCTCTTTTTTTAACAATATTATACAAAAAGAAAATAATTTTACAAAAATGTATTGCAGCTACAATTTTGCCTAAACATTCAACTGTAAAAGTTAAAGCAAAATATCTATGCAGTAAAAGAGTCGATGTTAGAAACTTTTGGGGACTATCATTTTAAAGTAAAAACAAGATGTGTTTGTGAAATACTATGTCCCCTTTTGAGCGATTTTGACCCATATATTCGACCTTTGACCTTGAAGGATNGACGCAAACAAACCAAAAAAAAAAACAACCAACAAACCAACAGACAGGGCAAAAACAATATGTCCCCCAGTATAGACTGGGGGACATAAAAACAATGGGCCATTATTCTGTTAAAACTGGTTACTTTCTTTATGATCTTCTAAACATTAACCAGTTAAAGAAGAGTTGGGTACACACAATTTTGAGAAGTGTAAATTATATTCATTAGTGCCACCCACTTTGAGCAGGCATAATAAGTCGAAGACTAACAGGTTTCTTCCACATGTAGTGATAATCAAGTTGTTTGCTATGTTAACATTTGCAGAAGCCAGAAAAAATAGGTTAATGGCTGATAGGGTAGCAAGAGGACTTAAACACATTTATGCCTAGCGTCTAGACAAAAAGGCCTTGGCAAACAGCGTAGACCCAGATGAGACGCCTCATGATGGGGCGTCTCATCAGGGTCTGCGCAGTTTGCTTAAAGGAATTTCTGTAAGAAATATTCTTAATATAGAAATAAATATACTTAACATCCCTAATTTTGGAAATAAATTAATCCAATTTAGAAGGATGGGAGAGTCCACTTTTTAAGGCATAAATGGGTTAATGGCTGAAAGGGTTGCAAGAGGACTTAAACACATTTAAAGGGCCTCTGCAAATGTTAATGACCACAGAAAGATTTTAACCCCTTTCAGGGGGGCATGCGTATACGGGAGCTTACCGCGTTTAAGTGAGGTTACGGGAGCAAAACTTCAAAGATGGCGTCGTTTTCGTGTTTTTTGTGAAGGAGTAGCGGATATTTTCACCCGGTAAGCCAGTTTATATTTATATTTCTTTTAAATTAATACGCCCTTTCGGCTCTATGGTGTTTGTGCTCCCCTCGGTTTTTTGTTTCAATGCCGTAGACGTCGAAATAAAAAAGTTATTGAAGCAAAACCGGCGACAAATTTGTTGTTTATTTTCTTGACCTTCGAGATGTTGGATGTTCGAATATCATTTTCTCTCAAAATAAACGGTATTTGTGCATGTTTACAGTAAACTATAACATAAATCACGATTATTTAATTATCTCNCTCAAAGTGTGACCTTGACCTTGGAGATATTGACGTAATTCTTTCGCGCGACACACCGTCCAATGATGGTGAACATATGTGCCAAATGATTTCAAAATCCCTTGATGAACGACATAGTTATGGCCCGGACAAGCTCATTTATGGCCATTTTTGACCTTTGACCTCAAAGTGTGACCTTGACCTTGGAGATATTGACGTAATTCTTTCGCGCGACACACCGTCCAATGATGGTGAACATATGTGCCAAATGATTTCAAAATCCCTTGATGAACGACATAGTTATGGCCCGGACAAGCTCATTTATGGCCATTTTTGACCTTTGACCTCAAAGTGTGACCTTGACCTTGGAGATATTGACGTAATTCTTTCGCGCGACACACCGTCCAATGATGGTGAACATATGTGCCAAATGATTTCAAAATCCCTTGATGAACGACATAGTTATGGCCCGGACAAGCTCATTTATGGCCATTTTTGACCTTTGACCTCAAAGTGTGACCTTGACCTTGGAGATATTGACGTAATTCTTTCGCGCGACACACCGTCCAATGATGGTGAACATATGTGCCAAATGATTTCAAAATCCCTTGATGAACGACATAGTTATGGCCCGGACAAGCTCATTTATGGCCATTTTTGACCTTTGACCTCAAAGTGTGACCTTGACCTTGGAGATATTGACGTAATTCTTTCGCGCGACACACCGTCCAATGATGGTGAACATATGTGCCAAATGATTTCAAAATCCCTTGATGAACGACATAGTTATGGCCCGGACAAGCTCATTTATGGCCATTTTTGACCTTTGACCTCAAAGTGTGACCTTGACCTTGGAGATATTGACGTAATTCTTTCGCGCGACACACCGTCCAATGATGGTGAACATATGTGCCAAATGATTTCAAAATCCCTTGATGAACGACATAGTTATGGCCCGGACAAGCTCATTTATGGCCATTTTTGACCTTTGACCTCAAAGTGTGACCTTGACCTTGGAGATATTGACGTAATTCTTTCGCGCGACACACCGTCCAATGATGGTGAACATATGTGCCAAATGATTTCAAAATCCCTTGATGAACGACATAGTTATGGCCCGGACAAGCTCATTTATGGCCATTTTTGACCTTTGACCTCAAAGTGTGACCTTGACCTTGGAGATATTGACGTAATTCTTTCGCGCGACACACCGTCCAATGATGGTGAACATATGTGCCAAATGATTTCAAAATCCCTTGATGAACGACATAGTTATGGCCCGGACAAGCTCATTTATGGCCATTTTTGACCTTTGACCTCAAAGTGTGACCTTGACCTTGGAGATATTGACGTAATTCTTTCGCGCGACACACCGTCCAATGATGGTGAACATATGTGCCAAATGATTTCAAAATCCCTTGATGAACGACATAGTTATGGCCCGGACAAGCTCATTTATGGCCATTTTTGACCTTTGACCTCAAAGTGTGACCTTGACCTTGGAGATATTGACGTAATTCTTTCGCGCGACACACCGTCCAATGATGGTGAACATATGTGCCAAATGATTTCAAAATCCCTTGATGAACGACATAGTTATGGCCCGGACAAGCTCATTTATGGCCATTTTTGACCTTTGACCTCAAAGTGTGACCTTGACCTTGGAGATATTGACGTAATTCTTTCGCGCGACACACCGTCCAATGATGGTGAACATATGTGCCAAATGATTTCAAAATCCCTTGATGAACGACATAGTTATGGCCCGGACAAGCTCATTTATGGCCATTTTTGACCTTTGACCTCAAAGTGTGACCTTGACCTTGGAGATATTGACGTAATTCTTTCGCGCGACACACCGTCCAATGATGGTGAACATATGTGCCAAATGATTTCAAAATCCCTTGATGAACGACATAGTTATGGCCCGGACAAGCTCATTTATGGCCATTTTTGACCTTTGACCTCAAAGTGTGACCTTGACCTTGGAGATATTGACGTAATTCTTTCGCGCGACACACCGTCCAATGATGGTGAACATATGTGCCAAATGATTTCAAAATCCCTTGATGAACGACATAGTTATGGCCCGGACAAGCTCATTTATGGCCATTTTTGACCTTTGACCTCAAAGTGTGACCTTGACCTTGGAGATATTGACGTAATTCTTTCGCGCGACACACCGTCCAATGATGGTGAACATATGTGCCAAATGATTTCAAAATCCCTTGATGAACGACATAGTTATGGCCCGGACAAGCTCATTTATGGCCATTTTTGACCTTTGACCTCAAAGTGTGACCTTGACCTTGGAGATATTGACGTAATTCTTTCGCGCGACACACCGTCCAATGATGGTGAACATATGTGCCAAATGATTTCAAAATCCCTTGATGAACGACATAGTTATGGCCCGGACAAGCTCATTTATGGCCATTTTTGACCTTTGACCTCAAAGTGTGACCTTGACCTTGGAGATATTGACGTAATTCTTTCGCGCGACACACCGTCCAATGATGGTGAACATATGTGCCAAATGATTTCAAAATCCCTTGATGAACGACATAGTTATGGCCCGGACAAGCTCATTTATGGCCATTTTTGACCTTTGACCTCAAAGTGTGACCTTGACCTTGGAGATATTGACGTAATTCTTTCGCGCGACACACCGTCCAATGATGGTGAACATATGTGCCAAATGATTTCAAAATCCCTTGATGAACGACATAGTTATGGCCCGGACAAGCTCATTTATGGCCATTTTTGACCTTTGACCTCAAAGTGTGACCTTGACCTTGGAGATATTGACGTAATTCTTTCGCGCGACACACCGTCCAATGATGGTGAACATATGTGCCAAATGATTTCAAAATCCCTTGATGAACGACATAGTTATGGCCCGGACAAGCTCATTTATGGCCATTTTTGACCTTTGACCTCAAAGTGTGACCTTGACCTTGGAGATATTGACGTAATTCTTTCGCGCGACACACCGTCCAATGATGGTGAACATATGTGCCAAATGATTTCAAAATCCCTTGATGAACGACATAGTTATGGCCCGGACAAGCTCATTTATGGCCATTTTTGACCTTTGACCTCAAAGTGTGACCTTGACCTTGGAGATATTGACGTAATTCTTTCGCGCGACACACCGTCCAATGATGGTGAACATATGTGCCAAATGATTTCAAAATCCCTTGATGAACGACATAGTTATGGCCCGGACAAGCTCATTTATGGCCATTTTTGACCTTTGACCTCAAAGTGTGACCTTGACCTTGGAGATATTGACGTAATTCTTTCGCGCGACACACCGTCCAATGATGGTGAACATATGTGCCAAATGATTTCAAAATCCCTTGATGAACGACATAGTTATGGCCCGGACAAGCTCATTTATGGCCATTTTTGACCTTTGACCTCAAAGTGTGACCTTGACCTTGGAGATATTGACGTAATTCTTTCGCGCGACACACCGTCCAATGATGGTGAACATATGTGCCAAATGATTTCAAAATCCCTTGATGAACGACATAGTTATGGCCCGGACAAGCTCATTTATGGCCATTTTTTACCTTTGAACTTGAATTGTGACCTTGACCTTGGAGAGATCACCTTAATTCTTTCGCGCGACACACTGTCAAATGATGGTGAACAAATGTGCCAAATGATTTTAAAATCTCACAATGAACAACATAGTTATGGCCCGGACAAGCTCATTCAAGGCCATTTTTTACCTTTGAACTCAAACTGTGACCTTGACCTTGGAGATATAGACTTAATTCTTTCGCGCGACACACCGTCCAATAATGGTGAACAAATGTGCCAAATAATGTTAAAAACTCACAATGAACGACATAGTTATGGCTCGGACAAGCATTTGACCTTTTTACTCAAAGTGTGACCTTGACCTTGGAGATATCGACGTAATTCTTTTGCGTGACACACCGTCCAATGATGGTGAACAAATGTACCAAATGATTTTAAAATCTAACAATAAATGACATAGTTATGGTCCGGACAAACTTTCAGTTTAAAACGCACTAAGTGACCCCATGACCTAGTTTTTGACCTGGCATGACCCATATTTAAACTTGACCGATACATCATCTAGATACAACTTCTGACCAAGTTTGGTGAAGATTGAATGAAATTTTGGGACAGACAGACCGACAAAGTGACTCCTATATAGCCCCCATTACCAATGGTAATGGGGGTATAAAAAGCATAATGATCTTATATTTCTAAAACACCATGATATGTAATATACTATGGTCCTTACTGAATTCACCAGGCGAACATTGCTGGAAAACTATCTCAACCATGGACCCATGGTAATATGTCATTCATATATGATAAACAAGTTAATGGTGGTCCCATATTTGTCTTCCAAAACTAAGAACATTACAGAAGATCTAATCCATATGGTCTGCCACAAAGCTATTCGCACATGCCACCTAACAAATCAAGAACAACAGTGAGTCTTTCATGTGAATGATTTAACTGTCATGCTGTGTTTTCCATGCTTTAGACTTAACAAGACTGTGTAGGATTTGCCTAATGAATGGGGCTTTTACTTGAGTCATGTTCTGGAAAAACTGGGCTTAATGCATGTGCGTAAAGTGTCATCCAGATTAGCCTGTTCAATCTGCACTGGCTTATCAGGAATGAAACTTTCCGCTTTTATGTTATTTTTGGTTCAACAAAGTCTCTTCTTAGCAAAAATCCAGTTTAGGCACAAAGTGTTGTCCCTGATTAGCCTGTGCAGTCTGCACAGGCTTATCAGGAATGAAACTTTCCGCTTTTATGTTGTTATTTTTTTTTAACGAAGTCTCTTCTTAGCAAAAATCCAGTTTAGGTGCAAAGTGTTGTCCCTGATTAGCCTGTGCACAGGCTAATCTTGGACAACACTTAACGCACATGCATTCAGCTGGATTTCCAGAGGCACGGCTTATATACTTTTCCACAAAGCTTAATTGGCACATGAAAATTCACATATCAAGAATAACAGCGAGTCTTTTATGTGAAAGATTTTTATAGATTTAGCTGAGATGCAGTGTTATTGTATTCCATGCGACTTAAAAGAGACTGGGCAGGATTGGCCTCATGAAAAGGGGGCTTTTAGGTTACAGTATACTAAATATTTTAATTGTGCAATGCTTCATGTATACTCTCTAAATCAACACCATTTATTTAAAGACACAATATTACATGTATACCCTCTAAATAAATCAACACCATTTATTTGAAGACACAACTTTCAGCATGGGCCTAAAAAGATGGCTGTAAAACAGTGAACTTTGATTCGTGTCGAGTTCGTCTTACATAACGCAGGTTATAATCCATTCCGCTTGGAATGCTCTATAAGAAAAGGTGTGGTTATTATGGTCTCTACGCAGAAAATGGTGCGTTTATTTTTTGTTGAAGTTACTACTTTTATATTGAATTTGTTAAGGAATCTTTCAGTATATTGTGACCGTTACTCTATCTTGCACAGTCCTTCAATCCATCCCTGGTAACCTTATTAACCCATTTATGCCTTATATATAGTGGACCTTCCCATCCTTCTAAATTGGATCAATTTATTTCCAAAATTAGGGATGTCTGGTATATTTATTTCTATTTTTAGAATATTTCTCACAGAAATTCCTTTAAGCAAACAGTGTAGACCCTGATGAGGACGCAGCATGATGCGGCGTCTCATCTGGGTCTATGCTGTTTGCCTAGGCCTTATTTTGTAGAAGCTAGGCATAAATGGGTTAAATTAACACACTTTCTGGGATTGATGGCCTAAATGGGAGAATTCAAGTACATATCCTCAGCCAATATATATATATAATAATATATAATTCTCCAATGCCAACAAAATTTGTATGATTTATAGTAAAATGTATTTAAGAGCATTTAAATATTTTTTTAATATTATTCTAGGCATCTTCTTTTTTATGTTAGAATTCCAATGCCATGACATCAACATGTTTCCTAAGGAATCCAAGATGTTGACTGACATACATACAAGATTAATTTTTTGTTGTGTATGAAACCAAACACCATGTATAAATAATTTGAGTCTAGCTCTGAAAAATGTGGGTTTAGTGCATGTGCGTAAAGTGTTGTCCCAGATTAGCCTGTGCAGTCCGCACAGGCTAATCTGGAACAACATTTTGTGCCTAACATGGAGTTTTGCTAAGAAGAAAATGAAAAATATCAAAAAAGCACCGAAAGGGTTGTCCCTGATTAGCCTGTGCAGACTGCACAGTCTAATCTATGATGACACTTAACGCACATGCATTAAACCCCCATTTCACAGACCGAGGCTCATAATTATTGTTCTGTCACCTTGCAAGCATCCGTCAAACAGAATCTGTCACCTTGCCCCATCAATCATGACCTAGATTCACACTCGACCTACATATTGTCAACATAAACAATGTGACGAAGTTTCATAAATATTGGATGACAAATGAGGCCTTTAGAGAGGCAAAGAGCTAATAGATCACTTCAGAGATGGCAACATAGTTTATAGCGAAATTTGACTTTTTACCACTTTCGTTACTTGACATACAAGGAAGGAAGCAGAAGTTAAACAGGACATATCTGTTTATGATGGTTAACATAGGTCAATTACGAAGGTTTCAACAATAAAGCTTTGAACCTTATATACAATCACACATTTGGGTACCATGAATAAATCCTTTTTCAATTAAAGTTTATAATAACATTTTGTAAACAACAGACAAATAATCACAGGGTTATTTTTTGGCCTAATTTTTTTTTTGTATCTATATTTTATTTCAATTACATCTAACAAAGTACATAATAAAGATTTATATGATTTTGTTATTTTAATTTGAATTATTATACAGAGTTATATCAATATATATGGTTGTACTAAAGTGCTACCAAAGAAGGCTACTGAATTTATTTTCCCAATTTCTTGAATATGCCGATAAAATTCCCAATTCCAAAGCCATGAAGATATCTTCCCAAAAAGTGGAGAAAAAAAAACACACCCTGAATCATACCCAAGGATGGTGAAAAGAAAATTGAATGTCAAATCAAAGTTCACACCATCTCTGTCAAGGTAAATAAATCTAATGTAATTTAACCCTTTGAGCGCTGGAACCGGATTTTGAAGGCCTTTGCAAACAGTTTGGATCCAGATGAGACGCCACAGAACGTGGCGTCTCATCAGGATCCAAACTGTTTGCTATTCTGATAGTATTCTTTGAAAAAAAATCAAAGAAATGCTAATTTTAGAAATTCAGCAGACGAGATTTTAGCAGACGACAAATTTCCCAGCATGCAAAGGGTTAAACTTACATCACAAACCAAAACAGAAATAGCAGGAAACCCACAAACCTTTATTTGTATGGAATTCCAACACAATTTGAAAACAAATAATACAACAGTCTAAATAGTTTCCTACACATGAGCTGCAGCACCTACTTGTTTTGATGTTGAAATTGATGAAGGTAATTAATCTTCAACGCATTACAGAAACATTCAACAACTGTAGCTTTACAAGCCATGCCATAAAACATGAAACCTGAATACATAAATAGCTACTTTATGACTATACATTAACTTAATTATAACCACAGACAGCAAATAGGCTAATTTGTAAAGCTTCTATAATTAACACATGTGATATTTGAATATTTGTTACTGCTATTTGTTAACCCTTTGAGCGCTGGAACCAGATTTTGAAGGCCTTTGCAAACAGTTTGGATCCAGATGAGACGCCACACAACGTGGCGTCTCATCAGGATCCAAACTGTTTGCTATTCTGATAGTATTCTTTGAAAAAAATCGAAGAAAATGCTAATTTTAGAAATTCAGCAGACGACTTTTTAGCAGACGACAAATTTCCCAGCATGCAAAGGGTTAAGCTTTCATTGTTTTAATCCATGCAAGAAAACCACATTGTGGTTTCACAACATTGGGCATTCGGCCATTGATATATAATTATAATAGTAAATATACAGAGTTTTTCAACAAAACATTTTATATGATCCAAAGCTTTTGTTAAATGCTTAATTTACAGTCATCTTAAATCACAACAGCAGCATGTGCACTTCAGCAAATCACAAACAAATCACAAGAGTTCTTAACCCTTTGCATGCTGGGAAATTTGACGTCTGCTAAAATGTCGTCTGCTGAATTTCTAAAATTAGCACTTTCTTCGATTTTTTTTCCTAAGATTACTATCAGAATAGCAAACAGTTTGGATCCTGATGAGACGCCACGTTCTAAAGAGTTAAGCAAAAATGCATATTCATATTTCATCCTCAACAGCCTGTTTCTGAGAAATGGATCATTGTTAGGATGCTGTATTCATGAAAACAAACGAAACCAATGCACATTGCATCTGCCATCAAATAAACATGCAATCCTGATAAATTCCGATAAACTGAAACAACTAAGCAGACAATCGTTTCTAGCGCATAGAAATCAATACCTGACTATCCTCTGAGCACATGTCTTCGCTGAAATAACTAAATAATTGCACATGAGTTCGACCAGAAACGTTGTAAAATTGATTATTGATATGTGTTGTATGTCAATGTACAATAATGGAATTAATAAGCTATTACACTACAAAACAGGAACAAGTATATAGCAGTTGAGACATTTCAAAAAAATGTTTCTGGAATGAAAGATGATTCGATACCCTTTAGACTTTCGAAAGCTCTTCACAACATAAAATCCAATCCAAACACATCATAATGTAAGGCCTGAGAAGAAAGAAATCAGCTGAAATGATGTAGAATAAATAGCATTTAAAAGGATGAAAAGAGTAAAAAGGGTCAGATTATGATTTAATTAAGAGGACATTATTGGCAAGATGTAAAGTTTTAATATGTTTGCAAAAAAGTTCAATTGAAATGGAAAAATACGTTTTTCTAATTTTGCGCTGCTTTCCACTAGCAAGTGATTATATTGAAATAGGATTAAACACATTTGTATTTCGCTCGCACGGTCCATTTTTCCCATCCAACATCTGATCAATAATAAAATTGTGTCGTCTGCTTAAATGTCGTCCGCTGAATTTCTAAACCTAGAATTTTCTTCGATTTTTTTTCGAAGGAAACTATCAGAATTGCAAACAATTTGGATCCTGATGAGACGCCACGTTCTGTGACCTCTCATCAGGATCCAAACTTTAACCCTTTGCATGCTGGGAAATTTTTCGTCTGCTAAAATGTTGTCTGCTGAATTTCTAAAATCATCATTTTCTTCACTTTTTTTCAAAGACCACTATCAGAATAGCAAACAGTTTGGATCCTGATGAGACGCCACGTTCTGTGACCTCTCATCAGGATCCAAACTGTTTGCAAAGGCCTTCAAAATTCGGTTCCAGCGCTGAAAGAGTTGTACCACAATGCTTTATATTTCATTCTGTTTCCAAGAAATAGATCCCTATTATACAGCAAACGAAACCAATGCACATTCCAACTGCAATCGAATAACCATGCAATCCTGATAAATTCCGATAAACTGAAACACCTAAGCAGACAATAGTTTCTAGCGCATAGAAATCAATACCTGACTATCCTCTGAGCACATGCCTATGCTGGAATAACTAAATAATTGCACATGAGTTCGACCAGAAACGTTGTAAAATTGATTATTGATATGTATTGAATGTGAATGTGCAATAACCAAATGAATAAGCTATTACACTACAAAACATTGTCTAGCATGTAGCTGTTGAGACATTTCACAAATATTTCTGGGGAGAAAGATAATTCAATATCCTTAAACTTTCAAAAGCTCTCCATAAAATAATATCCAATCCAAACACATCAAAGGTCCCCATGGCGTACTGGATATGGTGTCTGCCTAGGGTTCAGGAGGTCACGGGTTTGATCTCCACTGTGGAGCGTTCTTTAGATCTTTCCCATAGACACCAAGTACTGCATGGTTCTAGGCCCAGGAAACGGTCTCTAGAGAGCATTTCAATGAGCCTAAGTCTTTCAATGAAATCGAGCTTAACCCTTTGCATGCTGGGAAATTTGTCGTCTGCTAAAAAGTCGTCTGCTGAATTTCTAAAATTAGCCATTTTCTTTGATTTTTTTCTAAGACCACTATCAGAATAGCAAACAGTTTGGATCCTGATGAGACGCCACGTTCTGTGGCGTCTCATCTGGATCCAAACTGTTTGCAAAGGCCTTCAAAAATCCGGTTCCAGCGCTCAGAGGGTTAACTTACATCACAAATCAAAACAAAAATAGCAGGAAACCCACAAACCTTTGTTTGTATGGAATTCCAACACAATTTGAAAACAAATAAAACAACAGTCTTAAACAGTTTCCTACACATGAGCTCCAGCACCTACTTGTTTTGATGTTGAAATTGATGAAGGTAATTAATCTTCAGCGCTTTACAGAAACATTCAACAACTGTAGCTTTACAAGCCATGCCATAAAACATGAAACCTGAATACATAAATAGCTACTTTATGACTACATTAACTTAATTATAACCACGACAGCAAATAGGCTTATTTGTTAAGCTTCTATAATTAACACGTGTGATATTTGAATATTTGTTACTGCTATTTGTTAAGCTATCATTGTTTTAATCCATGCAAGAAAACCACATTGTTGCTTCACAACATAGGGCATTAGGCCATTGATATGTAAATATAATAGTAAATATACAGAGTTTTGCAACAAAAGGTTTTGTATTATCCAAAGCTTTTGATACATGCTTAATTTACAGTCATCTTAAATCACATCAGCAGCATGTGCACTTCAGCAAATCACAAACAAATCACAAGAGTTCTTAACCCTTTGCATGCTGGAAAAATTTGTCGTCTGCTAAAATGTTGTCTGCTGAATTTCTAAAATTAGCATTTTCTTCGATTTTTTTTCTAAAACCACTATCAGAATAGCAAACAATTTGGATCCTGATTGAGACGCCACGTTCTGTGGCGTCTCATCTGGATCCAAACTGTTTGCAAATGCCTTCAAAATCCGGTTCCAGCGCTCAAAGGGTTAAATATAAAATAGTTTAACCACTTATCATTACTGTGATTTCCAAGCACAATGACAGGATTGCAGTTCAAACATGTCTGATTTTGTGCCTGCATGATTGACTCATTACTAATTTTGGACATCTTCTGAATGACATTAATTTTTCATGAAAATCCTTAAATGGGTATAGGAGATATGAAGCGAGTAGGAAAACAATTAAGGCTCAACTTTTGACCTTCAAATATGACTTTGACCTTCAGCCAGCGTGATTGACCAACAGTGTGTTGGGCCGGGTCCCTTTGGATTGGAAAAAATTGCTGCGTTTGAACTAAAATTGGGAAATTAGTGTTGTTGTTGTCTTAATAACAAATGCTTCAAAATTGAGAATAAAAGTGTTTTTATTAATATTATATTTACTAAGGTTTAACTTATAGAGCTGGATGGGAGATGAACTTAATGTTGAGATGTAAAAAAAACAAAAAAAAACAAGATGTGTTTGTGAAACAATATGTCCCCTTTTGAGTGATTTTGATCCATATATTAAACCTTTGACCTTGAAGGATGACCTTGACCTTTCACCACTCAAAATGTGCAGCTCCATGAGATACACATGCATNAAAAAGGGGGGGGGGGGGGAACTATCGATTGGGAAATTTTGGTCCCATTTGGGGAAAAAATATACTTTTTTTACCATTGGGAATGGAGTCGAATACCGGCCCCAAATTCGAATGAAAACAAGAGATGTTTTGGTCAGAAACACAATGCACCCAACTGCGCGTTGTTTTTTTTTATTTTTTTATATCCCTTTAAAAATAATAACTTCCCTTGTGAAAATGATCTTTACCTGCCAAATGATAAATAGAAATTATCTTCCTTTTAAGCTTGTTACTTTCCTTGGATTTTGCTTTTTGACCTTTGACCTTGAAAGATGACCTTGACCTTTCAGCACTCAAAATATGTAGCTCCATGACATACACATGCATGCCAAATATCAAGTTGCTATCTTCAATATTGCACAAGTTATGGCCAATGTTAAAGTTTTCGAACAGAATCACAGACTGACAGACGGACTGACAGTTCAGGTTGACCTTCAAGGTCAAAGTTTTGAGTCTCCTTATTCTCCAATACCCATTCAAAGATGTTCGTGAAACATATGGATAACATGTTGAGGCCATTGAGACTATGTGCAGAAGGCAATAATTAGTCAGTCATGCTGGCTTAAGGTCAAGGTCATACTTCAAGGTCAAAAGTTTGAGCGGCTACTTTTGTGTCGGATCTGCAGATTCCCATTGATGAATATTAATGAAACTTGGCATCAGTGTTTAGTTCATTGATACAACGTGTAGAAGGCATAAGTCAGTGTGTTTTTATGCCCCCGGTAGGGTGGCATGTAGCAGTTGACAGAGTTCATGGCCATGTTTTGTAGAATACAAACTCATCTTTCAACCACAGAACTCACTTTCAAAAACTTAAGTTCCAATTTTAGTTTAACAAAAATGCATATTCATATTTCATCCTCAACAGCCCGTTTCAGAGAAATGGATCCTTGTTAGGATGCGGTATTGATGACAAACGAAACCAATGCACATTGCATCTGCCATCAAATAAACATGCAATCCTGATAAATTCTGATAAACTGAAACACCAACGCAGGCAATCGTTTCTAGCGCATAGAAATCAATACGCGAATATCCTCTGAGCACATGACTATGCTGAAATAACTAAATAATTGCACATGAGTTGGACCAGAAACGTTGTAAAATTGATTATTGATATGCGTTGAATGTCAATGTACAGAAACAGAATTAATAAAATATTACACTACAAAACAGGACCAAGTATATAGCAGTTGAGACATTTCAAAAAAATGTTTCTGGAAAGAAAGATGATTCGATACCCTTTAGACTTTAGAAAGCTCTTCACAACATAAAATCCAAACACATCATAATTAAGGCCTGAGAAGAAAGAAATCAGCTGAAATGATGTAGAATAAATAGCATGTAAAAGGATGAAAAGAGTAAAAAGGTTCAGATTATGATTTTATTAAGAGGACATTATTGGCAAGATGTAAAGTTTTAATATGTTTGCAAAAAAGTTCAATTGAAATGGAAAAATACGTTTTTCTAATTTTGCGCTGCTTTCCACTAGCCAGTGATTATATTGAAATAGGATTAAACACATTTGTATTTCGCTCGCATGGTCCATTTTTCCCATCCAACATCTGATCAATAATAAAATTGTGTCGTCTGCTTAAATGTCGTCTGCTGAATTTCTAAACCTAGAATTTTCTTCGATTTTTTTTCGAAGGAAACTATCAGAACAGCAAACAGTTTGGATCCTGATGAGACGCCACGTTCTGTGACCTCTCATCAGGATCCAAACTGTTTGCAAAGGCCTTCAAAATTCGGTTCCAGCGCTGAAAGAGTTATACCACAATCAGGGATCATATTTTCCCACAACATCAATCGGTCTGGATTTAAAATCGGGGGAAAAAGTATTCGAAAATTTACATCCGAAATACATGCCAGAATTTTTCAGGTTGAAATCGGGACACTCCATAAAAAATTGTCGGGAAATTTGACCAAAAAGCAGGACACCTAAAACAATCAATCATTCGACCTTTACTTTAATCAGTATATTACTCACAAAAACTCTGCCCAATTTTGACTATACATGTGTTTAAGAAATTCTTGAACACAGCGTTTTTCATTGTCCGGAATTTAACACACTCTATAAACTGAATTGTGGGGTTTCCCCGTATGCCTCGATTTGACATCGAATCCTTACAGGGATATCCCCTTGAACATGTGTAAATCGCGTGACGCGATGTGAGNTTATTCTAACAGCGACCTCTGTCGTCATAATACAAGTTGTAAAAATTGGTTCCCCGCTTCATTTTTTGATAATGACAACATTGTAATTTAAACGATTAGATTATTATGAGAATGATGACATTGTAATGGAGACGATTAGTTTATTTTGAGAATGCTTAGTAGAATTTTATTTTGCAAACTACGTATTAGTTATTTCCATTAGGTTGCTGTTCATTATTACTGATAAATTCAAAATATCTAATTATGAACATTTATTATTACATGTTCATTTAAATTTATTTAATGTAATAAGTCACTATCAATATATATTGTTAACATGTTTTTTTTTACATTTAAATAAGCAGTGCATATATACAAAGGAAATATACAAACATGCACAAAGTCACGAATACAGCTATGATGTAAACAGAAATTTAATTATTCAATTATAAATAGCAACATGGAAAATGAATTGCATGAAATACAATGCCATAAAGCATAATGCCCGAACTGGCGGATAAACCCTTCCATACATCGCAACCCTCTTGTTGTCAAATATTTCCCATGGTCAGGTAATGGCTCTTTCTGTCATGATTATTCAACAAAATGGTGAATCAGTCAATCACTACTTTTTAGGCAGGTTGAAGTTCTTTGATAAGCTAGGTACTCGGGTATGGCTTGAGGGATTTTATTCAAACTTAAAACCTGTATTGCCCATAGGCAAAGTTTGGTCCCTCTAGTTTGAATTTCGTCAAAAAATGGAACCATATATTACTCTAGTTTCTTAAATTCAAGGCTGAATTCATCTTTGTAGGATATCTTCAAATTAGAAAAGTACCTAATTACTTCATAGGCCAAATAACTTGCCTACTATACAAACAGTATAGTTTAGAGAAAAAACACTGCCAATAGCAGTCGAGAGTGTTGTCCTCCATCAGTTCTTGTTATAGGCCTTTTAAAATAAGGGGGTATTATGATAACAACCCTGCTTGGCGGTTGACATCGATGAGAACAATTTGACAATTATTTCAAACAGGTCACATCAGATTATCATGAAACTTGTTGAAAATGTTTGTGGAAATCATATCTCGGCCAAGTTAGTTAACCAATCAGATCTTAGACCTTAAAGTACTTCTAAATAATGGCCATTTAATTTATAAAAATTGGCCCCACTAAGCTTGTCCACTCTCAAATTCAAACAGTTGAAATATAATCATCATAAAACTTGGTAAAAAAATGTCTATGGGCATAATACGATGTTTGATTACCAGCCTGATCACCTTTTAATTATTGCCCCTTATAACTTACAAATTACCCGGTTAACTTGTCAGCTTTTTAAACTGACACAGTTGATATCTGAACATCATGAAACTTGGAGATATTGTTTTTGGGCATATCGCACTCAAGTTCAATAATAAGCCAGATTGCATGAAGCAGTTCTGAATATGGGCCTTTGCCTTATAAAAATTGGCCAAATTAATATTGTCTGCCTTTAAACTCCACTAGTTAAAAAAAATGATCTTCAAACTTGGTCACACTTTTGGGGCATTACAAATTGGCCAAGACCAGCCCTTTGGAATTGAGCACTTCAAAAGTATGACCCGTGACTAATCAGAATTAGCTACATTGATGTTGTCAGCTCTCAAACTTCTACTTGTATGCCTCTACAGTGCGTCGGGCATTAGGCATTGCTCTTGTTCATCAGTCTATCACGTATGCCTATTTGTTTAAAAGCTTCTTGATTTCCTCTTTTTTTGGCAGAATAGTGGCCATTTGTGACATAAGACAAAATAGTCCCAAAATTCATTGTGTTTACTTCTATTGAACTACTTTGTGGATCTTGCTCAAAATTCCACAGTTGAATGAGGTTGATGTGTAGAAGATTTCAAGAATAAAATTTTGGCTTTGAAGAGTTTTTGCAGAATAATGACCCTTTATCTTTTTTTAACTTAAGAATATATAGTAACACATTTTTTGTGTTTTCAAATTTTGGCTGAGTTTTGACAGAATTATGGTCCTGTGTCCGTTTTTCCACTATATTATATAATACAGTCCCAATTTTGTTAAGCTCACCTGAGCAAATACTGCTCATGGGGACCTTTAAGAATAAGGTGTTGTCCGTGTGTCTGTTAATTTTTTCTTCTAACAACTTATCCTTCTGAAGAGCTAAGCAGATTTTAATGAAACTTTTAAGTACTTTACAGGCATTGTCCTTTGGTCACACCCATTGAAGGTTGTCTGGTCTGGGCTTGAATATTTTGGTTGCTAAATCGTCTAGGGTTCCTCTACTAAGTTTGTTCAAGTTCTGGGGTCAATAATAGCCATAGCCCTGGCCCGCTATCACATGATTAAGACTGATATAGCTAAATGACTTTCAAATTTTAACAAGATGTAATATTTGGCATGTAAAAAAGTATGGTGGTCCTCTACCCAGATTTTTCAAATGATGACACTGGGGTTAAAATTGGCTCAGTCCTATGGCTATCTTACGTTTCTTATACGTATAAAGTGAGGACCCTAAACATAACGACAAGGCACAAGGTTATAATACAGGGTTGTAATGGCACATTAAATTGTATGGCTTATATTTCTCTTGTATGTTTTTAGTAAAAACTTCGAAAATCTCTGAAACCGCAAGGACCATAGGTTCGGCATTTTGCATGTTACATTTTCTGCTTATTTCCGCACATTTTATTTTCACATGGGTCATGTTAATATCATTAGCTGTCGCTTCCCAATCTTTGCGCTTCCCAATCTTTGCGGGGCAGTTTTCCTTGTATGGCTATAGTGAAAACTTGTTAACAGTCTATGATTTCACTTTTTAGTAAATCTTCATGAAACTTGGTCAGAAATATGAATAGATATGAACTATTTGTCACATAGTAGTTGTTTGGTTGTCAGTGAAGCGCTGCAGGGCCCATGGCCCTGTTTTATGTGGTATCTTACATTGAATTGTGGTCCTCTGCACATTCTAATCAAATAATGTCCCTCGGGTCAAAACTGGTCACGCCTAAGGGGTCACATGATTTACATAGACTTGCTTAGCAAAATAACTTTAACTATCTCTTCTCACAGACAGACACGCTCCAGAGGGTGTACTATTTAGCATATCTTACAGATGATCTCTAGACTACTAAGTTTGTTAAAATTCTGCCCGTGGGTTCAAATTGTCCACGCTTGGGGAGAGGGCAATGCTCTCAATTGACTTTAATAGCAATATAAGTATTAACTTGACAAATCACTTAATCTACAAGACACTGACCATAGCTTTCATATTAGTATTTGGTGTGTGTTATTGTTGGGTGGTCAAATCATGACCCATGGCCCAAATAAGTAACGCCCAAGGGGTGACATGATTTTATGTCTCTTCTCTTAAACGACAGGGCATAGAAGTGGCATGGTCTTCTATTTTTTTAATCATGTGCATTAATTTTGTTCAAAATAGGTTTTGTTGTATGGGTCAAAATTTAAGACTAGCTATTAACAGAAAAACTTTGTAGGTTAAGAGATGTAATATTTTGTATGCAACATCGTATAGTTGTCCCCTATACAGTTTGTTAAAATAATGCTTCTTTGGTCAAAACTGGCCACGTCCGATGGGTAACATATAGTATAGCTTAATGAGTAAAATACATAAAATCATCTCTCAAAATACAACGTCGATTACAGTTGTATTAGTTGGTATGTAACATTAGTGGTATTGTGGACCTTTATTATATGTATTCAGATTTTGCCCCTGTGGTAAATGGTATCATAATTACTAAATTGCTTACCAGAGAACACATCTAAATTTTGGATTATTATCCGCCAAAGGCAGAGAGATATACAATTGGCATAGTTTGTCCGTCCACTGTCATAAAACGTTTTGGGGCTATATCTCAGAAACTATATCGGATATTAACATGAAACTTTATAGGTGTATAGAAATCAATGAGGAGAAGTTCCATGCACAAGAACCATAATCATACACGTTCTTAATAAGATTTATTGCCCTTTGTTTTTTAATGATAACACTTTTCGGGGCTATATCTAAGAAACTATATAAGATATCAACATGAAACTGCATGGGTGTATAGATATCAATGAGGAGAAGTGCCATGCACAAGAACCATAAGCCTACACTTTCTTAAATAAGGGTTATTGCCCTTTGTTGTTTTTGTATGAATAATTGATGTAACATAGGGCTATATCTCCGATACACCACAAGATTTCAACATGCAACTTCATGGGTGTATAGATATCAATGAGGAGAATTGCAATGCATTAAACAATTACCATACACTTAATATCAAGGGTTTGCACCCGTCCATTAACACAATTTATTTGGCGGGGTATATAAATTGAACGAATTTGCTTGTTACACTTAACTTATCTCCATGATAAAGCATTTCCTTCCAGTCGAAGTGTATGGCGACTCAATAATAAAGCGTTTCCTTCCAATCGAAGAGTATTGCGAGAGTATCGAACGACCGCTGTACTATGAGATTGAACGGGTGAGCGATGAGTGGTTTTGGCGGCCCAGTATCAAGAACACTTGCAATTGTTGAGCTCAACTCTGAAGAAGAGTTTCCACTCAGCTGAGTATTGAGAATGTCTGTCTTCACACGAAAATCTAAAATATCAGCCATAAGAATATGTATGTACATATTCTGCCTCATATCCCGGGTTGAGTCGCAATCAAAACTGCAAAAAAAGTGTTTACGAACATCAAATGAGCATGATGGTCAAACTCGTCTTTAACAAAACAAATAAAACAAAAACTCAATTTAAACACAATATTGACTAGTATCTTCGTGTAACAAGGCCATAATCATGAACATTAAAAATTAATGGGCATCGCAACCTTAGTAATTGTTTAAACCTCCGTGTTTATGATTGCACGAAGCGACACGCGATATATCGCTTTTGGGCTACCTACACAAGGGCGATATTTCGTGGTACATTCTCGCGCGTCGCTTCGTGTGTCGCGCAAAATATCGTGTGTCGCCCTTTATGAAAGGAGGGCGAGATTATAGATGGCACTATCCGAATTCCGTAGTTTCCCGTGTGTTTGTTGGTTAATCCATACCTCTATTCTTCCGTATGAACTCACAAACTGAACTAACTAAAACTTAACATAAGATTTGATCACCAACATTTCGAATGCATGTCAAGGTTTTTCGGATAACCCTTAATATCTGTTTTGATTTGGATTTTATTTTAAATTTCACGTGGTCATGGAAAGAGCAAAATGAAGGTAAAACTGATGTACGATCTGAAGTTTTCCCCCACAACGGCGGCGAATCACATAAAGAAGGAGTGAAACAAGAACTCGTTAAAAAGAACTCTTAATTCGAAAAAATACCACGTTCTGAACTTGAAACAAATAGAGGATATTTGTTCATGTCAGTGTAAGATCGTTTGTTATTTCACGAGTGATCATAGAAAATATATTTTCACGAGTGGCTCAGCCACGAGTGAAAATATTATTTTTCTATGATCACTCGTGAAATAACAAACGATCTTACAATGCCTTGAACATATTTTCTGTTTCTTTTATGCCCCTTTTTTCAAGAAAATAATTAACAGCCGGTTCCCTTTCGCTGAAAAGTTACCCTTTCTCCCGTGGCGTGCCTCAATACATTGAAATAACGTCATTATTCCAGCGAAAATGTGTTATTTTTAACTGTGAAAATAACAATTTGTGTATTTTCACTGCTGTTATTTCACTGCAGAAATGTCATATTTTATCATAAGGTATAAAAGTTGTTGTCTCCACATGTTTGAAAAAGAACTATATATTTAGGTTCAAACAACGCTGACCGATGTATCTGCAAATTTAAGTCTCGATTCGAGAATTACAGTTAATATGGTACGTTATTTGGAAAATATTTTAAATGGGTAAGCTTGGTTTGTATGCCCTGGGTTTTTTGAACATCTAACACAATTCGGAGTACGCTTATTAATAATGATGTTTAAAGGTTGCATTGAAAAGCTGCAAACTTCAATTTTTGCAAAACAATATAAAAACAACAATTGGGTGTTTACAATCGTCGGAAAAGTCCCTGTCGGATCTGTTGACAGAAGCCCCGATGGAAACAAACTGCTAAGACTCAAGGCGAAAACATTCCGCGGGATCAGCACACACAAAAATAAACATGTCGACTGACAGCGACCACGTCAACATGGAAAGACGTGGCTCCGCAGTGCGACTCTGACGAACAGGACAATTCTTCCTGTGATTGAGGAGGAAAAACCAAGCATCACAACCACATTAAAAGTCACACGTTATTAATGTAACAAGCAAAACTGTCATATGGATGTCGCAACAAATAAGTGCGTGAAATCGACTCACTAGAATACCCATGAGTTGCGATTGAGTAGTGATCTAAAATAAAAGCCTAAACGATACCTTTGGGCCTGAATATTAACATCCATTTAAGGGTCGGTAAACATTACAATAAAGTTGTATTCTTTTCACCAATACCGCTCTCAGTAACATGAAATTGATCCTTGGCTTATGCACGTTTTATGTTTCAAATGTAAACTGAAAGGCATTTGTTAAGCAACTTACATTTTAAACAAATGCTCGATTATCAACGAAATTTCAAGCGGATGTCTTCAGTCGGGTTTGAAAAATAATCATACGTGTTTCGTTGAAAGTGCCTTTGACTTTATACTGAATTATTTTGTGTTTGATTATTCTTACACATCGATGCGCCTTTCAGCATTCTAATACCATGTATGTGAAACTCTTAGCATCATAATAATGTGTAGATCTACACCTGTTCTTATTTCAATTTTGTGGATGCTTAAAACCTCGGTAACACCGGGGCGGCGCTCCCACGGCGTCTAAACAATATGCAGAACAACGATGTGCGCGCTGTGCAGTCGCCAGCACGGTCGCTTACATGGCGCCAGTACAGCGACTAGACCGCTACACGAGGTGAGTGCGTCTTGTATGCGCTGTAGCAAGTTTTTGCGCGCCATGAGAGTACTGTGATGACGTTGTAAGAACAAGATGAGGACTCAATGAGGACGCTGTGTTCATTCATATTTATAGTTCAAATATAATATTTTGTACATGGATCACACGGCGCTCTGTCAGATAATTATAAGCAAACTAACAGGTAGAATGAAATAATGAATTTAAACATGTCATGTGTTGAGTGTTTATCCCCTCACACGATTTGGTATGACCGTCCACAGCACTGCTAACACCAATTGATGTAAATTTGCTTAGCAAGTTTCCTATACCTATTAGGGATATGCGTAAGGCCGGGCATACCAACTGTAATTAAAGTGATACACATTTAAATAATATAACAATTGTATATTCCATATACCATTACATACCATACACTCATTGTGTGTATGGTAAAGTATGTTAAGTAAATAAATGAATGAAATAAGCAACCTCTGATTGCTAGAGATTCTAGCAAATTTTTAAATTTAAGGTTATCTCAAACAGAGCTTTATTAAGTCGCGGTCATTAATGTTTCTTGAAAAAGCGTTATTACGACGGAGATTATCCTATTTCAATACGAATTTTCAACTTTTGTTGAGTAAACATGATTGTGTTTATGGACACCCCAGTAAATACTATTAAACAGAATATTTATTCATATTTGTAAATCTCGGTGTCTCTTGCAATATCGGTTCGGTGTACATGCGTGCGTACGTCCAAGCGTCCGTGTGATTGTTACTTATATATACTTTATATTTGAATAGTGCTTGATAAAATGTAGAACTTAAATTAAAAATTTAGTTTGAATCCGCTTAAAAGTTAAATCACTTAAACATTATATTAATTACACGTGCTACGATAAATAATCCAAATTTAGAAAGATTATACGATTTCTTTACATATTACCACAAAAAAAAAGAAATTATGTAACCGATTCCCAAAAAACAAACAAAAAAAAACTGAAGTAAAACAGTATAAGCAGCTGTATAATAAGTCGCAAAATATCAAATGTAGGAATCCAATATTGATAAACACAGCGCATACAACGTAAATATTGAGTCACTGGGTTTCCTTTTTCTTCTGTCATTGCTATTGCTTGTGTAACATTTATCTATTAATAAGTATTGCGTCTTTGTTGGGATTTCATAAATATGCTTACAATATCACTAAAGTAAAGATTGTCGGTCTCATTATTCTACTGATTTATTGTTTAATAATTGGTGTATGATGCGTTACAATCAACATTAATTTTAGTTAACATTAAGTACTTATTTGTTTGCATTCACTATCTTCAATCCTATATTTGAAATAGATACCGATATTTAGACCAAACTCGGCTAAATGTGATTTAAAATAAAGCAGCATGTAGGAACACATCAGGCGGCCTGATAATCGTTCGTTTTCACAATAAGGTCAGCAATTTATGAGGTAATGACCTATTTTTGAACATGAGTAGTACATATTATTTTTTCGTTGACAAGGGAACTTCCAACTACGTTTATTAACGCCACAAACTGTATATAAACGTAAATAAAAAGCCTTTCATCATAATTTATGCTTAATGTGAAAATACAGTTTTAGTTTGGTGAAATTATTAATTATATTTATTAAACCAGCTTTTTTGTCTAGGATAAGTGAGTGATTTAAACGCAAGGTAAGCGGCTTTTACCCGATATATTTTTGTATTGAACATTCACTTGTTTTTTTTTTTGGCATGTATGTATGTATGACCTGATTTAGTATAATAAACTGGGTATAGGTAAATAGGAGCGGTCTTTTGCTTTATATTGAACGCCTTCACACAAAGTACGCATTAATTACAAAGCATTCTTTGAATACCAGACCAATACAACGGAAAATATTTGAGGACTTGTTAAGTATGCTGCTGGCGTTTCGTTCTTTGTGACAATTCACAGTTAACGATAAATAAATATGTTTGTGTAAAAAATGTAGTCCACGCAAATAGCATTATGATTGTAAATAATTGATAAGTGTTTTTTTATATTTAAGAGTAAACATGAAGAATCCATTTATGATGTGTATGCGCCAGAATTCGACTGCTAACGACATTGTTCGTGACTGGACTTACGAATCGTTCATTGCAAACGGACAAGAAAACGTGGAACGGGAAAAACACGAGGAATTCACCAGGGCACCACTCTGTGACCCTCCATGTTCGACAGGAAATGGATATAATAATGAGCTTCCGGTGCGTGGTAATGATTTGCGCGGTTGTGGAAAGATTGAATCGCTCTGTGGCAATACACGCTCCACTGGATTAACATGCAATAATGAGCGGTCTGTGCGCGTTAAACACTGGCCTGATAACGAGGCACCGCGCTGTTCCCAATCATTTTCAGAAGGCCTTGTGGGCAAGAATGGACCAAAGGTGCATGCTACGGATTGGCGTGATAGGGAGATAGAGAAGACCCAGATACAAGCGGCCCTGCGGGATTTCATGGCCAGACGAGGGATCGAGTGGCAACAACAGGCACTGATAGCCAGGTAAGACCGAATTGACAGCGTTCAACTAAAGCAATGAAAATACGTGGAATATTTTTTAAAATATATATGTCCTCCTTTCATATTTACTCAATTGCCAAGACGGAAGTCCCAAACAAATTAAATGATCAATTTCATTGATTAGTTTGAAATTATGAGTTAAATTCGACGTATTATGCCATTTACATCACCTTATGTTTTGAAATCACATCACTTAAACACTTAGCGAGCTGAATAACAAATGGACCTCTCATGTATTAAGTAAAGCATGCATCAACAAGTTAACATTTCTTTTGTAGAGACAACCCACACGTTAACAACGCCCGCCCAAAGGAACGTCCAGTGGCGAGGTCTGCATCCAGCCCGCAAGCCCCATTCAGCCTGACGGACATCAACAAGCTGTACGCACAGAAGAAAGACAACGTCCACATATGAAACTACTTGTAGTGATTTATGATAAATTGTAAAGGTTCTGCCTTGTCCAGAACAAACACTATCCCGTGCTATATGTGAAAAATATGTCTAGAATGAACACTATCCCGTGCTATATGTGAAATATAGATCTAGAACGAACACTATCCCGTGCTATATGTGAAATATAGATCTAGAACGAACACTATCCCGTGCTATATGTGAAATATATATCTAGAACGAACACTATCCCGTGCTATGTCTGAATTATAGATCTAGATCGAACACTGCCCCGTGCTATGTCTGAGTTATAGATCTAGAACGAACACTATCCCGTGCTATGTCTGAATTTTAGATCTACAACGAACACTATCCCGTGCTATGTCTGAATTATAGATCTAGAACTAACACTATCCCGTGCTCTATGTGAAATATAGATCTAGAACGAACACTATCCCGTGCTATATGTGAAATATAGATCCAGAACAAACACTATCCCGTGCTATATGTGAAATATAGATCTAGAACGAACACTATCCCGTGCTATGTCTGAATTATAGATCTAGATCGAACACTTTCCCGTGCTATGTCTGAGTTATAGATCTAGAACGAACACTATCCCGTGCTATATGTGAAATATGGATCAAGAACAAACACTATCCCGTGCTATATGTGAAATATAGATCTAGAACGAACATTATCCCGTGCTATGTGTGAAATATAGATCTACAACGAACACTATCCCGTGCTATGTCTGAGTTATAGATCTAGATCGAACACTGTCCCGTGTTATGTCTGAATTAAAGGTCTAGATCGAACAATATCCCGTGCTATGTCTGAATTATCTATCTAGATCGGAACGGTTCAGGAGGGGGAAACGATAAGTTCAGGACAACTGTCAAAGTGTATTGTGCATGCATTTATGTGTGATTTTCTAGCGGAAGTCATTCGGTTTGTGTAGCAAATGACAAATAACACACTGTTAACGATCTAACAAAATAAGCGTGCGCACAAGAGACAAAAAAACAACAACAGCAACAACAATTAAACAAACACACGTCGTAAAGTGACAGTGGTTTATGGTCAAGAGATGCTACTTTGTTACAGACTATTATTGACTGATTGTATGATTGACATAATTTGAGTAAGTAAGCTTTAAGATAATATAAAGGTATATTTAGCAAGGTGTATTGATAGACAATAAAATGTTGAATTTTCTGCTTGAATCATTGTTATTTTTAATAACACAGGTTTAGAAATATTCTTGTTTGTGCGACACAAATAACTAAGGCCGCTTGTAACTTTTATTTTCGATTTCCACAAAACCTATACTGTATCAATCAAATGCATTGAAGTCACACAATCATAACAAAAAGGAATCCGAGATAGTTAAGTGTTATTTAAAGTTTAAGATCATTCAATCACTACATATTCTCTGTTCATTTTGTATTGATAAGCATACTACGTTAAACGGAAGTATTGAGTCACTCGGTTTCATGTATATTAAACTGCGATAAATTACTGTCGATTGAGTAATCAACCTTGATATACTTGGATTTTAGTTATGCGTATGCTTAAAATGTCCCGCATTGAACTGTCATTTATTTGCCAGGCACATATAGTAACAAAATAAATTCTTAGATTATATTCCTGTAAAAATGTTTGTTTGGTCCGTGTAGCGTTACCATAAAGAATGCTTTCATGAAAGTATCTCACAATGGACTGTCATTATTTTTTCAGGCACATATAGTAACAAAATAAATTCTAAGATTATATTCCTGTTAAAATGTTTGTTTGGTCCGTTTTATTAGCGTTACCATAAAGAATGCTTTCATTAAAGTATCTCGCAGTGGCTGACTTTCCGATTTGTTTCCTCCACTCAGAATATCTGACGGAAGTCAACGTTATGCACATGTACTCATAGAGGTTTACAAACGATCGAAGGCGGGCCGGAAGAGGGACGGAAGCAACGATGGCAACAGCGGAAGATATGACCGGGACGGAACCATGACGCAATCACGACTGGGACAGCGAGGAGGTGGTCCTATGAAAGTGTTCCTGTACTGCGCTGCTTAGCACGTTCAACGTCTTTGAGGAACTGTATTTGGGTTCGGGTCGACCAAAACAGGACTGGTCTACGAAAGAGGCGCAGTGCGCAAGGAACGAGAGGGATACTAATATCATAGTCAATTGTTATAACAAGGCACCTACCACGGTAGAATAGCCTTGCCAAGCTTTCATTTCGGATTCAAGGAAGCAAAATACATGGATGTATTTTTGATTGTCTATTCACTGAGCATTTATGCCTCATTGGTCCAACGTGCACCGATTGTTTTGATCCGAATTATATATTCGGCGATTTCCCGGGATACAATTGATATATTTTGCTTAAAATAAATATTTCCCTTGCCGTGTCATATGGGCAGGTCCGCACATGATGCAGCCTCATAAGCGGAAGGACATGTACATAAACTAAGAAACAACAACTGCAGTTTATGACCAAATGATTGGTAAAAACAACAAGCGATTGATCTGCATTTATTAGTTCTGAGTTGTTGCAAGGTCGCATATAGATTTTAAAGTAACCTTTTTGAAGATTTTTTTTTTGGTTTCTTAAATTTTTATAATACTTTGAGTAATATAAATGCGTACAAAAATGTTGAAGAAAAACTGTCTACACCGGGATTCGCACCCGTGACCTTTTAGAGAAAATTCCATTCAGGCTTTACAATTTAATGCGGTATTGTAAACGCTCTGTTAGCTACACATGTATTTTCCCATTAAGTCCTGATTTAAGCTCTACAAGCGCTTAACTATTTCTCAATTTGTATTCATGAATACTAGTATCGAAAAACAAAACGATGTATATAAATGTTCGTTTTAGCATTAGTGTTATTTCGCCCGTTTGAATATACGTTTGTCATCCCATGTATCGACTGTTTTATTACCAAACCACGTTATGCTACATGTACAAAACAATCGCTAATCTGATCTTAAAGGGACTTGTTCACATATTTAGGCATGATTTTATGCCCCCTTTCGAAGAAGAGGGGGTATATTGTTTTGCACATGTCGGTAGGTCGGTCGGTCGGTCCGTCCGTCCGTCCACCAGATGGTTTCCGGATGATAACTCAAGAACGTTTAGGCCTAGGATCATGAAACTTCATAGGTACATTGATCCTAACTGGCAGATGACCCCTATTGATTTTGAGGTCACTAGGTCAAAGGTCAAGGTCACAGTGACTTGAAACAGTAAAATGGTTTCCAGATGATAACTCAAGAACGCTTACGCCTAGGATCATGAAACTTCATAGGTACATTGATCATGACTCGCAGATGACCCCTATTGATTTTCAGGTCACTAGGTCAAAGGTCAAGGTCACGGTGACTTGACACAGTAAAATGGTTGATAACTCAAAAAAGCTTACGTTTAGGATCATGAAACTTCCTAGGTACATAGATCATGACTTGCAAATGACCCCTATCGATTTCAGGTCAGTAGATCAAAGGTCAAGGTCACAGTGACTCGACACATTTTAATGGTTTCCGAATGATAACTCAAGAAAGCTTACGCCTAAGATCATGAAACTTCAAAGGTACATTGATAATGACTGGCAGATGATCCCTTATGATTTTCAGGTCACTAGGTCAAAGGTTAAGGTCATAGTGACTCAAAACAGTTAAATGGTTTCCTGATGATAACTCAAGAATACTTAGGCCTATTATCATGAAACTAATTTGATGACTGTAAAGATAGAAACTAAATAGCTCCAGTATAAAACAAGAAGAACAATTAAATAAAGCAAAAAAAAGTAATCCACGCCGGGACTCGAACCACTGACCCTTGGATAAAAAGTCTAGCAATCCTTGAATGTCACAAAATATAACGATAACTTTCCAAATTATTCAATCGTTTCGCGTTAGTAACGCTGTATAATTTTCAGGTTGTAAAGTCGTCAAAAGATGCATTAAATGGATATTTAAGATGCATTAAATGGATATTTTAAAGCATGGTAAATGTTCAGTATTACTGTTTCTTCGTAAAAATCATAACTACAACGAAAATGTCCAGATCTGAAACATTTTTTCAATTTTGTCAATTTACCAAAAACGTGAACAAGTCCATTTAATACATGATTAAGCGTAGTCTCACAGCGTATCGACAAGACAACTTATCATACAATAAATACATAATTGTTTCCGCTTCGATGCAAAATTGGAAGACCCTGTCGTTGAGGATATATGATCCTTTGTCTTGAAAAAAGTCTATGGTTATAATACATCATAGTCTGCTCCTTTATCGCCCCCTTTTTGACATCGCCTGCAGAATTGCCGGTCTAGCATCAAACTCAAACTCAAGATGAGTGCCTGAAATAGTTAACATCATCTGCACACGCATGAATCCTAAAATAATACGGCATTTTAATGTTGTGATATATTACAACATAATTACCGATATTAACTTTCTCTTGTTATGGTTATGAGTTTAAACATATTTTATTTCCAAATTGACAATTACAAATGAATTACAATACACACAATATATTATGGAAAAAGGGTTGGACCTTAAGTTCTATAACAGTATCGGGGGTCTTTCCCTTGAGTTTAAAGTTACAAAGATAAAGGTGACTGTTTAAGATGTAAATTTTAGTCGTCGTTTTGGAAATCTTACGAAAAAATTCTTGAAAAAGATAGATGCGAATACTACTTTGACTAAAATGATATTAATTATAATAATAATAATAGTAATAATAATAATAATAATATTTATAATAATAATAATAGTAGTAATACATATAATGATACAAGGTTATACACAATAATGCACAATAATGAGTCCTGTCCTGGTGCGTCTATGCAAAACGCCTCGTCGCTGAAATAAATCTTGGCACTTCAGTAAAAATAATGTCATTTTGTTCGTCGTTCAATGATTGTTTTCCATGGAGAAGAATATAAGAATTGAAAGGGTGAAATGAACGCAATGCATTAAATAGAAAACAATCGCTGTCTGTGGTACTTAGTGCATTTGAAGAAATAATGTGAGGCATTTTCTATCTCCCTGCCACAGGAGCAAACAGGCGAAGTAGTCAACTGGTTTTGGAACAAGTCAGAGTTAAGGTCACGGCAATTAATTATTTCTTAATCTTGCATGTAATATGGAGAATTTCCTATTCCCAGTTTAAAAAAATGGGGAATCTTTTCGCTAGTGAAAAATACGCGCTTCAAGTTGGTTTTAAAATGTGAAATAGTATTGCTGTTACGAATATTTATGTCTAAAGAATTCCATAGATCTATGGCAGAGGGTTAGAAGGAACGGGAATATAATTGTGTCCGCCGTGATACAATGACGTAGTCGTCTCCATTGCGAAGAGAGCGTGATTATTGTTGTTGAACTGTGGGTGGGAGAAGATTTGCCAAATAAGTGGGACTATGACCGTTATGTATTTTGTACATACTAATTAGTTTTATATACTGTCGTCCTTCATCAAGAGACGGCCATTTTACTTCGTTGACAAAATACTGAGTGAAACAGATCTGGTTAGACCGGAGACAATTCGCGCAGCTTCGTGTTGAATTTTATCTAATAATTCCTTTTCGTATTAAGAGCATCCGTCCCAGACGACACATGCGTATTCAAGTATTGGGCGCAAATGAGTGACGTATATAGTGTTTAAGCTTTTTCTGGAAACTTTACATTTCATTATTCCCAGTACTTTCGATGCCGATTTCAGAATGTTATTAATATGATCATGCCATTTTCCGTCATGTCCTAAAGTTAGACCAAGATGTTTATGACTTTCAACCAAAATTAACCGGAATGTTACCAAAAGAAAGTTGTGGTAATCTAATTTTTTTTGCGTTGTAAATAAAATGCACATAGCACACTTCTTAATGTGTATAGTGTATAGTTTTAGATGCTTAGAAACTTAAGGTAGCGCACCCGTTATGGGCACCTTTTCAAATATAATCTAATGTATTATTGTCTTAATCAGCATCATTTCCCTGAACTACATGCACATTTTTAGGTAGGCTTTCCGTGCTTAAAAAAAAAATGATTTTTCCAAACCACCCCCACGCTCGGCTTTTGTCCAGTTTATTTGCACTGGGGTATATGTAAGTTCCATAATTCATCCATATTTCCAAATATGGACATGCAGTTGGTGTGTACAGATGTAGTAAAGGTGTTTAAAGTTTAAACAGGATGAAATAAGTATTATTTTACAGACATTTATTTTTTATGACTTGTTATCTATGGAAGAGCGCCATAAAATGTAACTGGTTTCAGCCAAGTAGAAATTGTGTCGGTTAAAAACAAAGTGTCATAAAATTCAAAATAGTATCATTTAAGTAATATTTTGAACTAAGTTTTAATAGATTCAATATATACAGCAAAAAACCCAAGATATAGGCAGATTTACCGTTAACCTTTTTAAATAAAAATAAAAATGCAACATGCATGATTCGTATTTTCAGCAGTATATCACCCAATGTAGCCATAACGTTGTTTTAATTTAAAAAATGAAGAATGTGCATACACATTGCAACATATTTAACAATAAACTTAGCTTATATGCTATATTAAATCAAATTACACTAGAAAAGAAATAAAACGCGTCGCAAAAAGTATGCGGTGTCGGCAGGATTCGAACCTGTGCGGGAAGATCCCAAAAGATTTCTTGCTAAAAGCCTTAACCACTCAGCCACGGCAATTACACATAATATCTTGCTTTAATTAGATATCCATAAGTTAACAGGTAAAATGGCTCTTCGATCTTAGAGAAAAACGCAGGGAAATCATTACGGGTGCGTTACCTTAACCACGAGCCGAAGGGGGTGGTTCGGTTTTCAGTATATTACATTATCGATTAAATTTCTTATTGTGTCATTCATTTAACAATTATGCGATTACGACTGCGCTGTTTATGTATCTATCGCATAATGATCATGTTTTTTACCATAAACAAACACAGTCCAGCTGAAAACGTGGTCGTCACTTCAAAGCCGAAAGTATCCAGAAGAAAACCACCGGCTGACGGACCGAGGAAGCTCCTGCAATATTAACATTCTTGTATATTTACCATTATTGCTTCTTATTTTGACGACCATGCGGTGTCAAAAATGCCAAGTTTAGCCACGTGATTTACAATGTTAATATGGATGCAGTTTTTGTTCAATTTGGAAGAAAAAAAAAACATTTGATATAACCGTCATAGTATTATTTCTTTAAAAAAGAACACGCGAATGTCTACGAAACGTATATTGAAATAAAACAAAAAGTAAAATACTTTTTTATTTATATAAGCCGTACTTTATGCAAACTCAAAACTATTCTATTGAACTTATTGGTTACTGAAACTTAATTTGCATTGCTTGTATGTCTTATCAAATAGTGTGAACTTTGTTGTAAAACGTATTTTTTGTTTCGCTAAATATACACCATTCAATATTGTTCAAACTATTTATATTAACAGTATTTGAGGTAGTGTGAAATAACCAGAATATAAATTCAAGTATATTATTGAGTCGCGCTCTGAGAAAAGGGGGTTTAATGCATATGCGTAAAGTGTCGTCCCAGATTAGCCCGTGAAGTCCGCACAGGCTAATAAGGAACGGAACTTTACNCAAATAAGTGGGACTATGACCGTTATGTAATTTGTACATATTAATTAGTTTTATATACTGCCGTCTTTTATCAAGAGACGGCCATTTTACTTCGTTGACACAATACTGAGTGAAACAGATCTGGTTAGACCGGAGACAATTCGCACAGCTTCGTGTTGAATTTTATCTAATAATTCCTTTTCGTATAAAGAGCATCTGTCCCAGACGACACATGCGTATTCAAGTATTGGGCGCAAATGAGTGACGTTTATAGTGTTTAAGTTTTTTCTGTAAACTTTAAATTTAAGAGACCTCATTATTCCCAGTACTTTCGATGCCGATTTCAGAATATACATGTATATTGCACATAGCACACTTCTTAATTTGTATAATTTATAGTTTTAGATGCTAAGACACTTTTCAGTATAATACATTATCGATTAATTTTCTTATTGTGTCATTCATTTAACAATTATGCGACTACGACTGCGCTGTTTATGTATGTATCGCATAATGATCATGTTTTTTTACCATAAACAAACACAGTCCAGCTGAAAACGTAGTCGTCACTTCAAAGCCGACAGTATCCAGAAGAAAACCACCGGCTGACGGACCGAGGAAGCTCCTGCAATATTAACATTCTTGAACATTTACCATTACTGCTTCTTATTTTGATGACCATGCGGTGTCAAAAATGCCAAGTTCAGCCTAGTGATTTACAATGTTAATATGGATGCAGATTTTGTTCAATCTGGAAGAAAAATTAACCGTCATAGTATTATTATAACGTATATTGAAATAACACAAAAAGTAAAATACTTTTTTATTTATATAAGCCGTACTGTACGCAAACTCAAAAATATTAAATGGAACTTCAACAGTCTGAAAATGATAAAAAGTATAATTAGAATAATTTAATTTCATGTTGATTAATTACATTGTCTTCTTTTTTTAATACCATTTGTGCTTACTGAAACTTAATTAGAATTGCTTGTATGTCTTATCAAATAGTGTGAACTTTGTTGAAAAACGTATTTTTTGTTTCGCTAAATATACACCATTCAATAATGTTCAATCTATTTATATTAACAGTATTTGAGGTAGTGTGAAATAACCAGAATATAAATTCAAGTACATAATTGAGTCGCGCTCTGAGAAAAGGGGGTTTAATGCATATGCGTATAGTGTCGTCCCAGATTAGCCTGTGAAGTCCGCACAGGCTAATAAGGAACGGAACTTTACGCTTTTAAGGATTTTTTTGTTTAAAGGAAGTCTCTTCGAAAGGGATCAGGGACACCACTCTCCACATACACTGGATTATCGTTTAGAAGAGACATCTTTTAAACGAAAAAGGCATACAATCGGAAAGTGTCGTCCCATATAAACCTGTGCGAACTGCACAGGCTCATCGCTTACTTTACGCACATTTATAAAGCCCAGTTTTCTCAGAACGCCTATCATTTTGTTATGTAAAGAAGATCTACGTTCATGTTCATAAACGTCAATACATTAATTCTTACTCAGTATCTTCATTTTTTCTTATAAAAACAAACGCACATTGATTGCTGGTAAGTAGGGAAAACTACGTAACAGCTGAGTTGCATAGACTATTTCGCGCTAACTACCACTTATTTACCAATAAAATGCACATTATGCAAATAAGGTTTCGTTTTTTCTTTGGATCTTATAATTCAGACACCACCGTTTATAGAGAATTGAAAGTCAATACATATTTTGGGTGTTGTTGGCAAACAGTTTTAGCTACAGGTAACACTGGAAACATACACGCGGTGCTTGGCTGTAGTCACTGAGAATGCTGACTTTGTAAATATGTAGCGCTGATGCGGCACTTGGGAAAAGATTGTGACAAAACAGTAAGTACCTCAAAACAAATTGATGTCTCCTGCTTGTTAATAGTCGTGCATAGAACATATAAAAATGCATCAGAAACGAGTCACAAACATGAGAAATTGTTTGAGTCGCGCTCTGAGAAAAGGGGCTTACATGCATGTGCATTAAGTTTCGTCTTAGATTAGCCTGTGAAGTCTGCACAGGCTAATCAGGGACGACACTTTCCGCTTGTATTGTATGTTTCGTATGAAGAGAGACTTTTCTATACAAAAATCCAGTTAAGGCGGAAAGTGTCACTCCTGATTAGCCTGTGTGGACTGCACAGGCTAATCTGGGACGACACTTTACGTACATGCATAAAATCCCCTTTTCTCAGAGCGAGGCTCATTTATTTAATCGCAACGAAATACTTCTGAAAGGCGCATTAAGACTCTTACCCAAGTGAAAAGGCGGACACCCAAAGCCCTGCCACCATGCTGTTTGTTGTGGTCGTGTCGTCAAAACCAGAATTTCTGGAAAATAGACGCGGGCTTTTGATCTAAATTGTATTATTTAACCAATAAAAAGGGTAGAAGTCGAATTAAATAATTCGCAATCTATAACCGCTTAAAGAAATGCTGTTATTACAGACATATCCAATCCGAACTGTAAATTAGGAATGGCGTATCGAAATGACAGAATAACTGAACGGCTGATCTAACAGTATGGTATATCGAAATGACAGAATAACTGAACGGTTGATCTAACAGTATGGCGTATGGAAATGACAGAATAACTGAAAGGTTGATCTAACAGTATGGCGTATGGAAATGAGAGAATAACTGAACGGCTGATCTAAGCGTATAGCGTATCGAAATGACAGAATAACTGAACGGCTGATCTAACAGAACTCACCGGGCCTCTGTCAGCAGCATGCCGAGCGTAGGGACAAGGGCCATACTCTGTGAAGCACCCATAATCAACAAAGCAACTATTACCAACCACAGACCGCTGAAATGTCAAATATGATTGTGTTAGCAAAGAAGTAAAATATAGAAAACATATTGATATACGTCAGTATTTTATACGTTTAAAAAAATGCAGGCTTTATTTATGAGTGAAATGTATATCACCATAAAATTCCTTACTTTTTTGGCTATTATATCGGCATTATACAGCATAATTCTACTAGAAAACTCCTCGTTTTACTATTTACTGTACCACATTAAACTAAGCCGACTTTTCAGAAAAGTGTGCAAGTGTATAATAAAGAGAATATTACGCGTGTCGAGAGGTCGTCAAATAAAATCGAACACGTGATTGTTCTTTTCGTTATGATATCGTCAAAATAGTCACTCAAAAAAGGAGATGTTTTTTACTTATGCCAAAATATACAATGATATGGGATATACCATACCTAGACCCTTCTCCAATGCCAAGAAGCGGCGATGGACCAATCAACAACGAGCCTAAACACGCGCCTAGGAATCCCAGGATAACCATTAGTATTTGATCGCTCTAAAAATAAACGACATATGATGCTATCGATCGTATTTTATTTGCGGCAATGCAATATTTTGTTAATGAAATAACAAATGCATTTCTCGCTTTACTGTTAAAAAATAAATAAATAAAAAAAGATATAAAAAATATGTACTAAATTACGATTATGGAGTTAGTTAACTCGAAAAGCATAGCCACGTACGAAACACAGTATGAGTTTAGGACAAAATCAAGAGGATAACACAAGAGAACAAACGAAGAAACCAACGAACAATTTAAAAGCCAAAAAAAAACACACACAAAAACACACTAACACACATATATTACAGTTACACCCGCAGTATTTGGACACATATTATTTACTGACCATTTTATCAGACAACCATCCCCATAGCGGCGATGATGCGGCGTACGCTAACGCAATGACGAGAAAAGGCAGGCCAATCACTTCCGGTGACATGTTGAACTATATGGCGATTACAGAATACATATTATACATTATAAGTACATGTAAAATCATAGTCAGCAACATAAGAAGCAACCGCATGAAGTTTAAACGCCTCATCACACCGCAATCATCATCATCGTCATCATCATCATCATCATCGTCGTCGACGTGGTCGTTGTCGTCGCCGTCGCCGCCGCCGCCGCCACCGTCACCGTCGCCGTCGTCGTCGTCGTCGACATCGTCATCATCATCATCATCATCATCATCATCATCATCATCATCATCATCATCATCATCATCATCATCATCATCATCATCATCAGCAGCAGCAGCAGCAGCAGCAGCATCATCATCATCATCATCATCATCATCATCATCATCATCATCATCATCATCATCATCATCATCATAATCATCATCATCATCATCATCATCATCATCATCATCATCATCATCATCATCATCATCATCATCATCATCATCATCATC
>VMBQ01011786.1:0-13615 GCA_007657795.1 Dreissena rostriformis | reverse complement strand
GTCTGACGTCATGTGTATGTGAGTGCATGAACAAACTAGTATGGTCTGACGTCATGTGTATGTGAGTGCATGAACAAACTAGTATGGTCTGACGTCATGTGTATGTGAGTGCATGAACAAACTAGTATGTATTTGAGTGCATAAACAAACTAGTATTGTCTGACGGCATGTGTATGTGAGTGCATGAACACACTAGTATGGTCTGACGTCATTTGAATTTGAGTGCATGGACAAACTAGTATTGTCTGACGTCATTATTTGTATGTGAGTGCATGAACAAACTAGTATGGTCTGACGTCATGTGTATGTGAGTGCATGAACAAACTAGTATGTGTGTAAGTGCATGAACAAACTAGTATGGTCTGACGTTATATGTATGTGAGTGAGTGCATGAACAAACTAGTATGGTCTGTCACCATGTGCATGTGAGTGCATCAATAAACTAGCATTATTTGACGTCATGTGTATGTGAGTGTATGAACAAACTAGTATAGTCTGACGTAATTTGTATGAAAGTGAGTGCATGAACAAACTAGTATGGTCTGACGTCATGTGTATGTGAATGAGTGCATGGACAAACTAGAATGGTCTGACGTCATGTGTATGTGAGTGAGTGCATGAACAAACTGGTATGGTCTGACGACATGTTTATGGGAGTGAGTGCATGAACAAACTAGTATGGTCTGACGTCATGTGTATGTGAGTGAGTGCATAAACATACTAGTATGGTATGATGTCATGTGTATGTGAGTGAGTGCATGAACAAACAAGTATGGTCTGATGTTATATGTATGTGAGTGCATGAACAAACTAGCATGATCTGACGTCATGTGTATATGAGTGCATGAACAAACTAGTCTGGTCTGACGTACCTTTCTTAGAAAGGGCACTAGGGTGGGTTCCAGTATTGAGCACATGGCGGCGCTGCTGACCACGGTTAGACATATCAGGAAAGCCCTCGTCTGACACAGAAGACCCCTTTGAAGGTTTTTCGTGTTCGCCTCTTTCGGAAGCGTCTGGTACTCTGAAAGAAAAGTGATTTATATATATCAGCCTCGCTCTGTGAAAAGGGGGTTTGATGCATGTGCATAAAGTGTCGTCCCAGATTAGCATGTTCAATCCGCACGGGCTAATCACGGACGACACTTTCCGCTTTTATCGTATTTTCCGTTTAAGGCAATGCTCTTCAGGACGAAAATCCAGTTAAATCCAGAACATGCATTAAACCACCATTTCACAGGGCGAGTCGCATATATGAATCCATCAATAAAACCATGTGAGTATAATTCGTTCCTTCCTTCGTCTGTCTGTTTGGTCGCCATTTCGTTAGATTTTGGTGACATTCCAGATCCTCTTCTGGAACGGGGGTCTTAGACAGTATATTATTCTTATAGATCTCTAAATTTGCTAAATTCACTCTTTATGCGCAAAAGTTGAATTATCCATTTACGTTGTGTTGTATTATATCTATCTTTATATGCGTTTTATTATTTTCCTTTTATTATACATAATAGTGAATCTCAAATGAAATACTAGTATCCCGTACTTAGGGCTTTAAGGAACTAGAAACATTATTATTAATCTAGTGAATATCTTTCTTGTGTGAACGTTTCAAATTTAAAATCGCCGTAATTTTACCTGACGCCGGGAAAGGCACTGCATACGCCACCAGTGGTATGCACAGCATTCCTAGGCCGCCGACAGAGACGAACGGAAGTGTGAACCCTCCCAGCTGAAAGTACGTGAAATGTCATAAACTATGGGAAATAAATCCACCAAGCTGAACGTACGTGAAATGTCATAAACTATGGAAAATAAATCCACCAAGCTGAAAACATAAGTACGTCAAATGTCCTATACTAAGGTAAACACCTGTTCATATGTACATATTGCCTATTATGTGTAATCCAGTTACTACTATTAATTGATTTGCTGTAACTATTGCATGCCCACGATATTCTGGGACAGCTCTCTATTTTTCCGTGCAGGTTAATTGGCGATGAAACCTTTGCAGTCATTTCAATGCAGTCAATAAACCAACTAACAATCTTCCTGAGCCGTTTTAAACGATCTAGAACTTATTTCGCAGGGTTATGTGGGTAACTGACAACTTCCGTACTTGACTCAGAGGTTACAGTATACTTAATATTTTTGGTGTTCAATGCTATGCTCTAAAAAAATCAAGAGCATTTATCTGAAGACACAATTCTCTGTATGGGCACTTGCCATGACTTTATGTTCGAATATTTATGTGTGCATGTGGAAGGGGTAACATGTGTGTGTACTACAAATCAACTGCTTTGCTCTAAGGTTGGAGACTACATGAGACTTTGACAGTTGGCGGGAAACCCTCATTAACTGGAGAGAAGTCGGTAAACGGATGGCCGTAAAACAGTGACCTTTGATTCGCATCGAGTTATTTCTTACAATACCGCATGACCTATCTTTTGTATTGTGGCTTGGTATGCTGTCTACGAAAAGGTATGATTATTAGGGTCTATATGCGCAAAATGTTGACTATGTTTTGTTAAAGTCATTGGTTTTACATTGCATTTGTTAAGGAAATGTTTAGTATATTGTGACCTCAGAGACAGTGGAAGAATGGCCGTATCAATTATTTCATGACCGATTACGCACAACTAATGTGAAGTGGTAGTTGTGTGAACTTGCAAACACCTGATCGGTGCTCTACCACCTGAAGTTCAATCAACACGTACAACTCATATATGAACAATTTGCAAGAAAGACCCCCCATTCATGTCGCAACAAAGCTGTTGATTAAAATATGCAACCCAGTTCGATATGCAAATTTTAAGAAAGAAAGACTCTCACGAGGAGACGTTGATCGCTAGAAATAACACCTTACTCAGAGTATACAAGTACAGTAAACTTCCAATGGAATTTAACATTCTAATTCCGGTGCTCAGAGCTGAGAGATATTCGCGCATTCTCGATAGGTTATTTGTATTCTTCAATTGTATTGCTTCCACAACACGCATACAAATAAGGACATTAATTATAACTTGCTCCAGTATCAGAAAACAATTAGTATTGTCACATGTTTTCACTACGTAGGTGCTGTAGTATTGAACAATGTTTAGTAACATTTCATATAGGAGTGATCAAGCTGATACCGTGATTCTAGGTTAGATGTGTACATATGGTCCGATCTGGTGTTGTTCATTTAGAAATATATTTCGAGATAATTACAGGACAACATGATAATTAAGTGTTCATACCTGCATTGGAATTTTAGAGAAATAAGGATAAAAAATAGTTGTAGTATTACATTCAGAGTTAACTTTTGCAATTTGCAAATAACATGAACACATATACTATTTAGAAATATTGTTTTCCAATTTTTACTAATTTACAAACTTTTACGTTGTGAATTTTCCAATTTTGTCCCTGTACTTTTCCCCAAAATTTGCAGAAAAAACCCATTATTGAATCTTCTTGACGCACATCTATATATGCCAATAATCGATATTGTATCTATAAATGTAATTGTAAATAATATAAATATTGAACATTTGCAGAATGACATTTCAAATTCAACAAAGTCATTAGGTTAATCCATGTAACAACTGTTAGTTCAGCTATTGCTCATTCGGACAAGTAAAGACGTATGCAACGGCCGTCGAATATTTAATTTTAAAATATTTATTTTATAAAATATTTTCGTCGATTTGTCAAACACTGACTTCAAATTCGATACCTCACGCTAAAATGAAATGCTCGCTTTATTTTGCTATAACAATGGCTTCGTTTGGCACACCACTATGTGGTGACCTGTCTAGTGAACACGCCTACCCCGATAAGCAAGCCGTCTATAGCTGGTCCAGTAGTGACCTGTATAGTGAACACGCCTACCCCGTATAGAAAGCCGCCTTTAGCTGGTCCAGTAGTGACCTGTATAGTGAACTCGCCTTCCCCGTATAGCATGCCGCCTATAGCTGGTCCAGTAGTGACCTGTATAGTAAACACGCCTACCCCGTATAGCATGCCGCCTATAGCTGGTCCAGTAGTGACCTGTCTAGTGAACACGCCTACCCCGTATAGCAAGCCGCCTATAACTGGTCCAGTAGTGACCTGTATAGTGAACACGCCTACCCCGTATAGCAAGCCGCCTATAGCTGGTCCAGTAGTGACCTGTATAGTGAACACGCCTACCCCGTATAGCAAGCCGCCTATAGCTGGTCCAGTAGTGACCTGTATAGTGAACACGCCTACCCCGTATAGCAAGCCGCCTATAGCTGGTCCAGTAGTGACCTGTATAGTGAACACGCCTACCCCGTATAGCAAGCCGCCTATAGCTGGTCCAGTAGTGACCTGTATAGTGAACACGCCTACCCCGTATAGCAAGCCGCCTATAGCTGGTCCAGTAGTGACCTGTATAGTGAACACGCCTACCCCGTATAGCAAGCCGCCTATAGCTGGTCCAGTAGTGACCTGTATAGTGAACACGCCTACCCCGTATAGCAAGCCGCCTATAGCTGGTCCAGTAGTGACCTGTATAGTGAACACGCCTACCCCGTATAGCAAGCCGCCTATAGCTGGTCCAGTAGTGACCTGTATAGTGAACACGCCTACCCCGTATAGCAAGCCGCCTATAGCTGGTCCAGTAGTGACCTGTATAGTGAACACGCCTACCCCGTATAGCAAGCCGCCTATAGCTGGTCCAGTAGTGACCTGTATAGTGAACACGCCTACCCCGTATAGCAAGCCGCCTATAGCTGGTCCAGTAGTGACCTGTATAGTGAACACGCCTACCCCGTATAGCAAGCCGCCTATAGCTGGTCCAGTAGTGACCTGTATAGTGAACACGCCTACCCCGTATAGCAAGCCGCCTATAGCTGGTCCAGTAGTGACCTGTATAGTGAACACGCCTACCCCGTATAGCAAGCCGCCTATAGCTGGTCCAGTAGTGACCTGTATAGTGAACACGCCTACCCCGTATAGCAAGCCGCCTATAGCTGGTCCAGTAGTGACCTGTATAGTGAACACGCCTACCCCGTATAGGAAGCCGCCTATAGCTGGTCCAGTAGTGACCTGTATAGTGAACACGCCTACCCCGTATAGCAAGCCGCCTATAACTGGTCCAGTAGTGACCTGCATAGTGAACACGCCTACCCCGTATAGCACGCCACCTATAGCTGGTCCAGAAATGACCTGCATAGTGAACACGCCTACCCCGTATAGCAAGCCGCCTATAACTGGTCCAGTAGTGACTGTGTAGTCAACACGCCTACCCCGTATATCAAGCTGCCTATAACTGGTCCAGAAGTGACCTGTACAGTGAACACACCTACCCCGTATAGCACGCCGCCTATAGCTGGTCCAGTAGTGACCTGTATAGTCAACACGCCTACCCCGTATAGCAAGCCGTCTATAGCTGGTCCAGTAGTGACCTTTATATTGCATACGCCTACCCCGAATAGCAAGCTGCCTATAGCTGGTCCAGTAGTGTCCTGTATAGTGAACACGTCTACCCCGTTTAGCAAGCCGTCTATAGCTGGTCCAGTAGTGACCTTTATATTGCATACGCCTACCCCGAATAGCAAGCTGCCTATAGCTGGTCCAGTAGTGTCCTGTATAGTGAACACGTCTACCCCGTTTAGCAAGCCGTCTATAGCTGGTCCAGTAGTGACCTTTATATTGCATACGCCTACCCCGAATAGCAAGCTGCCTATAGCTGGTCCAGTAGTGTCCTGTATAGTGAACACGTCTACCCCGTATAGCAAGCCGTCTATAGCTGGTCCAGTAGTGACCTTTATATTGCATACGCCTACCCCGTATAGCAAGCTGCCAATAACTGGTCCAGTAGTGACCTGTACAGTGAGCACGCCTACCCCGTCTAGCAAGCAGCCTATAGCTGGTCCAGAAGTGACCTGTAAAGTGAAAACGCCTTCCCCGTATAGTAAGCCGCCTATAACTGGTTCAGTATTAACCTGTATAGTGAAAACGCCTACCCCGTATAGCAAGCCGCCTATAGCTGGTCCAGTAGTGACCTGTCTGTTCAACACGCCTACCCCATATAGCAAGCCGCTTATAACTGGTCCAGTAGTGACCTGTATAGTGAACTCGCCTACCCCGAATAGCAAGCCGCCTATAGCTGGTCCAGTAGTGACCTGTATAGTGAACACGCCTACCCCGTATAGCAAGCCGCCTATAGCTGGTCCAGAAGTGACCTGTAAAGTAAACACGCCTACACTGTATAGCAAGCCGCCTTTAGCTGGTCCAGTAGTGACCTGTCTAGTCAACACGCCTACCCCGTATAGCAAGCCGCCTATAGCTGGTCCAGTAATGACCAGTCTAGTCAACACGCCTACCCCGTATAGCAAGCCGCCTATAACTTGTCCAGTAGTGACCTGTATAGTGAACTCGCCTACCCCGTATAGCAAGCCGCCTATAGCTGGTCCAGTAGTGACCTGTATAGTGACCACGCCTACCCCGAATAGCAAGCTGCCTATAGCTGGTCCAGTAGTGACCTGTATAGTGAACACGCCTACCCCGTATAGCNCACGCGTGGCAAAAAAAATCCAGTCGCATCATATGTGTATTTTTTTATTATTTGTTTTGTCTAAATTTCCATATGTATGAACGGTCAACGCCCACTACGCGGGCTTTTGCCCGTATTAATTCCTCTTTCAAAAAAATATAACTTTTAGTATATTCCCGTTGTTATTAATGGATTTATAGTGAGTTAAACACAAGAAATACACATTTTATGTTTTACCACCGCGCGTTTTACCGTGTCGTGGCTATCAATCTTTTATAATTAGTGTACAGCGAAGCGCCCAGGTTATACATTTTGATGTACCCACTCACGTCTTTTGTTAAATTATAGTTTCATTTCTCTGCCGATTTTGACAAATTATATATCATTAGAAAGCTTACGTTACGTAGTAAACAGATATATAAATATATATTGATTTTTTCTTCTGATTTGGGCAGCCCGGCGAGTTATAACTTTAACTTTTGCAAATATCATACCGTTTTGCATACATGCCAGACGTCCTGATCTCGGCGGGACAGTGCTGCTTTTGGGCCCTTTGTCCCGGCATCCCGATATGAGACGATTTGTCCCGACACTCGTGAAAAACGATGTAAAGTCTATAAGTTCCCAATAGAATTCGCTATTCAAGCTCAGTCTGACTAAAACTTACCATCGCTAATCCCTTTATTGCCCCCTATTAACAACCCGCTTCTGCTACTCGAGTGCACAAGTGTTGTTTTTGNAACGTCTGAGCAGGAAACGTCTTGGGGGGGGGGAACGTCTGGAAACCACCTTGAACACTGACCATTGGGTCCTTTGCGAATTCGCTATTTGGAATAGTGTTAGATAACGTCGGTGTATACTTACATCATTATCGAAATCGAGAACAATTTTATCACCAGTGTCGATTTTATATTTTGGAAAGGAAGTTTTATAATTCAATGGTTTCTCGACATTTGCATATTTTTCTCTTGATGTCAGATCTACTAAATAATCATCTGTAAGGAGTTCTTGCTCCTTAAAACTAAGGTGTTTCCATTGATGATGTAACGTATCAGCTAATCTTTCTTCGTCTTTAATGATTTTCTTTGCAATTGGATTGACAGATGACATATATTGAACATATCTGTCATCCATCTTTGTTGTTTTTACCGGAAGTAAATTGACGAGAATAACCACACCCTATCATTTTTCCAAGTTCGGGAACCAATGCGACCTTGAAACCTTGACCTTACAACCGTGTCAATCCGTAAAAATCCGTTATTTGGAACGGAAATTGTCGAACTGAATCGTTTGCTAGCACGGAAAAGTCCGAAACAAAGGTGAAGAACAGTTCGCCGGCGTAGCAGGAAAGTCACAAGGCAGTAACAGACAAAACACTGAACAATAATGGTAAGTATCGTTATTTTACAATACTTTGTATTTCGTATTTTATAATCGGTCAAATGCATTCCATTGTGCGTACACGCTTGACATTTTATTTTCCGATGTCAGTTTGTTCAAAGACCTATAAATAAATTATTTATTTTGTTGTTAAGTGAACACCGACCTTCAGCATAGTTATCGTTGTTGACCTTTTTGAGTTTTCCTAAATCTCGTGTCATTGTCGTCCAATATGACATTATTAAGCTGTTAATCTTAAATGGATTTGCTCTTTATTTAATGCTATCAGATTCTTATTCATTGTTGTGACTTGTGTCACATTTGAGCCAGCAGTGACACAATTTTGCAGCACAAAAAAATACAAATACAAATTTTATTTCAAGTCGGTTTGTACATAACAAGTATAACATTAGCGATGTATTGCTATTGACCGACATAATTGAACCTTGAAAATATGTCTTGTTTGTCAACTTTGTGTACAATTTATTTTTATGTCATGTAGACATTTATTTTCCGGAATAGTTCACCAGAATTTTAATCATCACAATTAACAATTTAATTCCCCAACATTGAGCATTACACTTGTCCGTACATATGTCCCGAAGCATGTGTTTTAAACTCTTTTTTTACGGCTGGGTTGATATTGCTGCTCCCACTGTCACAGCTAAATGGCCTAAATAATGTCTTAATGACCGTTCAGGAAGGAATCTTGGCTGCCACCAGTTTTGGCAGAATTATGGTCCTATGTCTGCTGAACAGTGGAACATAATAACAACATGGCTGCAAGCATACACTGGTGTCTTCTATATATATATATATATATAGGATCTGACATGAGTTGTCATATCATACCACANAGGGTTAATATACAATGATAACATTCACTTAGAAATTTTGTAATTCTATTTAAAGTATAGCATTCTTCATATTTTGAAATATTATCAAACAAGTTACCTGTAACCCATTACGGAACCAATAATATTCCAAACTTTGAGAACTGACTTTTTATAAAAAGGGCTTTTTGGCTTTCTCACTAGTTACACAACCTTTTGTTGCAGTTTGCAGCACAGGAATATGGAAACATGTTTTTATTTGGAAACAACTATCAAGAATATGTGCTTTAAGAGAATTATATTTTTGTTCAAATGAAATAATGTGTAACACAATACAAATGTCTATTGTTGAACATTCATTGATAGAATCTGGGTATTTTTTTATTCAGTTCACATTTATATCAGCTGTGTTACCCAGGGTTTTCCCTTAATTGACCTTTATCAATAGCCTTCAAAATGTTGGAGAAATTTCCTGCCAGTAAACCTAAATAAATAATGCAAAAGATTGCACTTGCTGATTTGAGAGAATCCCTCAATAACTTTGGCTACATATCTTTTTTAAGATTTATGGAAACTGAGATGTTAATCAGGCCTATCTCTTAACATGCCTTTATTGACTTTTTTGTGTCAAGCTTAACTTGAAAGAACTTATATTTATTAAATTAAGTTATTTACCATTTTCCATTCACATCTTAGCAGGGTTCTCAATAAGTTTTGAGGCAACAGGCCAAAATGTGAAACCAACAGGCCTTCTAGGGGGGTCCGGGAAATTGAGCACTTGATTTCCTGCATTTTGGGCCATTTTTTCGCTATTTTAATGGTCAACCAGGCACTTAAATTTGAGCATTTTTTTAAATTTTAGCTTTTTTAACTAAGGCCACGACTTTTTTTTTATTGGTTTACAAAAATATTTGTAAAAATGGTCCATCGGGCGGTCGAAAAAAAAACAACAAACATTTTCAATAGAGAAAACAGTTAGTACTCTTTGTAACATCAGGCAATTTTAATCACTCCATGGACTATTTTACCACATACACCGCTCAGTTTTTTACCTCAAAATTTCAAATTAAAAAGTTGGGGCGCGTTATACATTGATACAACGCAATCCTGGTTGCTAAATTGCGAAAAAATCATTTCGAAATCATAAATAATCACAATAGCAGCCATTTTTTTTATTTCATAAAAATACACCTTATAAACTTATAGACTTAAGGGGCCGTTGTCGGAACAAACAAAAAGTCGGTAACGGCAGATATGAACAGATTTTTACAAACAATAAAATGTTTGAATAAATAAAAAATGTCTTTGTCTTTGTTTGTGCACTTCTACATTGGCAGCTTACGTTGGGCTGTTGACCACATAACGGATAACTGGTAAAGGTAGGTGTCAACAAGTTTTTTTCGTGGGTAGCCGGGTAACGGTAGGTGTGAATAGGGACTTTACAAGTTATTATCATCATTCAAATTAAAAGCCCAGGCTTTCCCCGAGGCGGAATTATATGATGTACATGATTTCTTATTTTCGCACGTTTTACATGAAATGCACGAGGACTGTTAGTTTGTTGCTAGAAAATAACAAAATTGTCAGAAAATATAGTGCTATGCAACCCATGCTCCGTATCATAATGACGCTTCATATTGTTGAATACAAAGTTAAGCTTTCCAATGACCCGGATTATTGATTGCGCAATAGTTAAATTGCGGCCATTTTCGGTTGATCTGCTAGTTTTTTTTTGGTCTAAAATTTGTTTTTTCCAAATCTGCGCGATTTTCAACCGGCCAAAATCTGATTTCAAATGGCCGATTTGGCCGGCTCTTATTGAGAACCCTGCTTAGTTAAGGTGAGGCCAGTGTTTGTGAGGCTGATCGTTTCTTATTTTGTAGGCAATGCCTAATTACTCCTCTGACAGATATAAGTAGTTATATATGTCCATGTTCTACAATTAGCACAATCGGAAAATGCTTCATATAAAGCTGATTAATGCTGCATACTGTATGTGCTTTCAAGTTTTGATGCTGGATTGTTTACTTTCACTACCTTCCTCATACCTCTTTGCTTCATTGTGAGGTGGCTGAGTGATATTTGTCAGTTTTCTTTCCTTCAACCTGTACAGCTTAGAATGCCCTCTCAGGAGTTAACACTCTGGCTGGCATAGCTCTCAGGGTCATAGAGGCATGCAAACCACCACACCATGTTCAGGATCAGTCATGTGGCAGGATTTTCATAATTAAAAATCTGGTTCCATTTTTTTTGTCATTTAATGTAACACTTAATTGATAGTGCAAGACATAGGATGTTAGCGCCAATCATATGGTTCACTGGAATTGTCCAAATGTCCATGCAATTGATTTTAGATTTGGACACTCTGTTCATGACACTCGGTGAAACATTATTAAACAATCCTCATCAACCACATGCATATCAAGGTACTCTGTTATAGGATTGCATAATGAACTTGTAAAACATTACATACTTTAACTTATGTAAATAAGTATTTATTTCTGTTTACAGTTAAATTTTAACATATACAAATATTTACCGTTTTGATTGACGTAAGCGGCGAACGCAGCCTCTGTATCCAAAATGACAGTTTTTAATGGTTTGTCACTTTTCTGTGATGATAAATACTTCAAAATTTGGTCATCGACATTCAATGCAACTATCAACTATAACTTACGAATAATGACAGTGCAGTTTATTTATAAATTTTACGAAAACCACTACAAACGTTTTGAAAGTATTGTTTTACAACCGCGTTAATGATGTAAGCGATATAAACAGAATGGTCAATTATTTTCATAGACGACACAATATATTTGCTGGGTTATTTTTGGTAAGATACACATAATCACATTAGTTATTTTAATATTATCATATACATATATATATATATTTTCACTTTAAATATTTGTTTCAATACTTTGACACAATTCGTTGTAATGACACACCTTCCCATATACATGTAATGGAGTCTTCCAGCATGAAGCTATTTTCGTCGTTATCGAATCGGTTGACTTCAAGTCAGAAGATTATCATACGCGTGTTTTTGTAATTTGATCATTTAAAAAAATGCTAGTTTTAAGGACCACTCTTACTTTTATGAATAAATTATTCTTAATCAGCAGAAACACTTGTTAGGTACATGACATTTTGTATATTATAATATTTGCATATCCCATAGAGCGGCAGCAACTTTTTTGCCCACACTCGATGTTTGAATTAAAATATGAAATCACTGCTCAAACATGGCAAATTGTTCCAATCACTTACTTGGTAAACGGGCCCTTTGCTTATGGCCAATATAAATACACTTTATTTATTTATTCAGTGTGTGGTACTTCTGCAATGATTTATCATAATAGTTTAATCTACACAGTCCAACCTGTGAACAGAGGTTAGTCAAGGGAAATGCCGATAATTACCGTTGTAGAAAAATGACCGCTGTTCTCAGGTGACCAATTTTTGATGGTTGGTCAGTTGGTAGTATTGCCAGGTCATTACCCCACACAGGGATAATGTGAACAAAGATTCATTGCCGATAAAAAATATGTAATAACATAAACTATTTCTATTGAATAGATCTAATACAAATTAATATCTTATAAATTGATTTAAATTCATACCTATTTTAAAACTTATGAAATTATCACCGATAACATTTGTTGTTTACTCATGAAAAAATGCACTTGCGTACATGCCGAAATTTTGTTGTAAAAGTTGCAATCCAATGTCTGTTTTGCCAAAATAGATGATCACTAAACCTTTTATTGTCTGCTCATAAATTTTCAACACTCGCTAGCAAAGTGTTGTCGTTGACTCCTTATAAGCGATAAGATCTTTTGATTTTGTCACGCGCTCATGTTATCGCATTACGACTAATTTCCCCCATAATTATCCCAGGAAAACAAACCTTCTCAACACCTTATTTTTTGTTTTCTCACATTGAGCTACATTTATCATATCAAAGGCAGTTACCGCAATCAGATTCTTTAGCCGCAACGTTGTCAAGAATTATGGAAGATATACCCGTTTCATAATTGGAAGAAATGTTTACAACTTTGCAACTAACATGGTATGTAGCCTCGAAGCGGTGACATATGCTAAAAATAGCCAAAAGAAAATTCAATTTTAATTCTATTTTAAACAACTTTTTACTAGCAGAAAGTAACTTATTAGATCACTACAAACGTTTTAACCATTTAGAAGAGACCTACTTTGTGAGTGATACCGGAAAACGTTGAAAATCAACGATATATTTTTGGTGACCTGAGTCACTTTCACTTTCCAGAGTAAACAGCGTCAATAAATTGATTGTTTGTAAACACAATTGACTTGGAGGACACTGTATTTTGAGCTCAAAACAAGTTGTATTGCTCATTTTTTATGGTAATGTCCAAAAGCATGTATATATTGTTTTTTGATAACCTTTATAAATAAAATATGAATCAAATATTTAAAAATCAGTAAATAATAAGGCTCGTCACCTTTATAGGGCCTTTAAGTTTAACCACAGAGCTGTAATTATAATGACAAGAAGAGAATTTAATTTCTGTCCTCAGCGGGTCATGAACCAGTGTACTTTGGATTAAAAGTCTGTAGCCTAAACCAATATAGGACTGTTATATACTTATTATCAATTTATACTTGATCTAAGTGAACGAAGTGTTGTTTTAAAATTTAAAGACAACAACAGAATCCTTCCAGAGTCATTATTCAATCATTTCACATTTGTAACGCTTTATAATTCTTTTCGACAATTGGTGAACAAGTCCCTTTAATCGATTTGAAGGAATATGCATCTTGAAAGGATAACATGCATTCTTAAAACAATTATAGTGTAGTGTATTTTTCAGGTATATGGCAGTACTGGTAAATATGGTATTACTTTCACTAGTAAATA
>VMBQ01011784.1:0-20688 GCA_007657795.1 Dreissena rostriformis | reverse complement strand
GAATACAAGATGGCGACTGAAATGCACGAGGCCACTCTTCCATAGCTATCCGGAGATGGTCGATGTAACACGATTGGGAGACTGGATGAACTGTAACGCTACCAAATCAAGATTTCTATTATGGAAACTAAACAAAAGCCGGCGTACTAGCGTCGGCATATAGTAATGACCTTCTTGTCCACTTGGAAGACGTTCCCGGACAACAACACCACCCACATCCGGAGCCACTCAACAATTCAAACAGTTCATACTTCCCGTTAGATGATATAATTAAGGAAGCACATTAGAAGACATTGCACAAATACAAAACTTTTACAGACTTCCGTTTCAGCGAATGTCTTTACTATATAAATAACTATTTAAACACGGATTACTTTATCGTTATCTATTATTGGATAAACAATAGTATACATTATTAATTTAACGTCAACAGATTGATATAAATTAAATACACAATGGTTTTCAAATATTATTGCGGGTCTGCTGAAACAATCCTTAAATCCTTTATTATTTAAAACAAATATTTTAACTCATAGAATCCCTGCATAACATGATAGACGTTTAGAAATGCGATGTGTACAATACGGGGATATCATGTGTATATTGTATTATTTCATTTGCTTAGTGTGTATGACATCTACGTCAAGACGGAAGCTTTAAAACTGTTATATGGAAGCGCTTTTACGTAGTATTGCATTCTGAAGTATTACTTGACAAGCCTTATCTAGTATATGAAATATGAAATAGTTGTATATACCCCACCAAAACTTTGCAAATGTCTGCACATAATGCACATTGTGACATATTGACGACATGTGGACATTTTTTCCATATTATATTGTTTGCTGCAATAGACATAGAGATATTCAAACGTATCTCTATTAGTTTAACAGAAATGATGGTCATCATTTATTTACATTTCTTTTGAATCCCCATTTACATCAAAATCAACGAATATTTCGTAAAATATTTCGCTAAAAAATAAGAACCCATAAAAAGCAGTGTTCACTATAGCAATAGCCAAAATTTCAGCGCTAGCGGTGGTCTGGTAACATAGATTTAACAAGATAAAAATGCTCTTAACCAATTTAAGTATAATAATTGTAGTAAGGGCTCTGTGATGGAACAACATTATTTTTGTCAACATATTTGACTGTTACAAGGGGGTAACAACCACTTGCTCACAGATTTGCAAAATGACACAAAAAGTAAAAATACTGTACAAATAACCATCAGACAAGGGAAATAGCAAAAATCACTAAATATAAAAGTATTTCGTTTATGAATAACCATAAGTATAACCCTTCACAAAATTAAAGTTGGTAACGCTCTTAATCGTTAAATAGCACAATAAATCAAACTAGAAACTTAATCTGAATGCGTTCGTCTTTCTTCAATACATTTCGTTAGCTTTAACTAAGTACTACGCATCAACCTTGAATACTTACTTTAGGGAGGTAAATGTTGTATTTCAGTGTTAAATCAGTATTAGAATTGTGTCCCTTTAACTACAAATGTATTGAAGGGAAACTTTGAACTTATCGTGAATATGTTTTTTTCCCTAACATATTGTAAAACAAATCGATCATTCACCAAACAAACAACTATTATATATGTATTAATTTATTCGAAAACTGCTAATAAAACAAAATGGCATTACCAATTATCTTCTTAAAAACTACAATAACCTACTTAAGTGCGGTACAAAATGAATTTTACAATTAAATCAGTATTGAAATAGTGTCCTTTAAACTGCATGCGTACTGAAGGGAAATAACTACCGCGTTCTTGAAGTACGAACATAAACCACATTAGAAGTGCGTCCCTTGTCCCGCCTCCTATATAAAGGGAAATAACTTGGCGATCTTAATGCAGACACCATGTATTAAGCGGCATAAAATACACCTACCTACACATGTGAAAGTTACCAGTCCTGTTTAACTTATACTCCGTTACATGTTTAATACGATTACAGTCATTTTATCTTATGCATTATTGTTAATATGATTATAACAAATGTTCGGAAGAGAAAGCAATACTATATATAATCAGTCAAAGTGATTCTTTCTTGTTTAGTTACGTGTACGAGTATTATTCGAGATGGCGAAGTGATTTGATAGTTTACGTCAATAAATTTCATTTTTTATTTTGTGTCTATGAAATCAACTTGATTGTGTTGTTTTTTGTCTTTGAAGCCATTCGTTATGACAAAACACATCTAATTACTTTTTTTCCTGATACGGTATCTTATATAAGCATAAATCGTAGATTTAAATGCTTAAAATATGGGTATAATGATCATGAACAAATCGTTCAGATCGTCATTAAATCTACAATAACTGTCTTTACAACGTTATTTTTGCTCCAAATTACAGACACTCAAAAACGAGATTTATGTGTGTAATATGAAATGTTAAAAAATGGAATGCGCAACAATTTCTATTAATCTCCACGTTAACCTTTACTTTAAAAGCGACAATATAACACACGCAAAACATCGATTGGTGCGAAAGTTGTTTTAATATGATATCCTTCTGTCAAAGCCATAAGATAACATTGGTTAGGTCAATATTATCGACATGTTGCGTAAATTGAAACGTACTATATGTTGACTGGTTTTCAATTGAAAGTATTTTCAAGTGCAGTCAAGTTACACATACACTTATGCCAAGGACAAATTGTACACTATAAAAATAAACATAAGACAAAGATAGCCCATATTCTTTAAAATCACAATTAAGAATATAGTGCAACAATAAGATGTATGCATCAATACGTTCGTAATATGAAAACCATTTAACCATCTCACCAAAGATGTGTGGTAAGTGATCAAGTACAGGACAGTTAGATTGATACGAGTCAATCAGTATTTAAATACATAGACATATGCTTGTATGTCGGAAATGTTCTATATTTATATGTAATGCCTCATAAACTATTTTTTCTATTTAACGTATTTACACACGTTCTATCACTTTCCGCTTTTTTATATAACATAGTTTTGAATAAATGATAGTGGTTTATAATCGGGCAAAATTGCTAGCAAGATTAAAATATATCGCCTGTAATTTAAAGCTCACCAATACCCGCTCAGTATATATTCAAGCGTAGTAACACTATATTTGTTGATAAAAAAAAACGAATATCATCATATGGCAATCTTTCGTGAGATGAATGAAGATGCAGACGCAGGTTTTGGGGTTAGGAGGGATTTTTTCAAATATTACCAAACGCTCTAAAACGGAAAACTGCAAACACATTTAATACAATCAAATATGTACATCCTCGCGTGGTAACGTATGTTTAAATACAGAATATATTTGATATGTAAACGAGAAAAACAATCAGTGATGTTTCCATTCAAATAAGCAAAAAGATTGAAAATAATGGCCTGTGAAATGAATCAAATAATGTAAAGCGTTTGTTTTAAACTTCCTCCCTCCCTCTTTCCTCCATCCCTCTATTCATCTTACTATCAATAGACTGGTAAAGTACAAATAGTAATTGGACAGCTCTTTTAACACTTCGAACATGCAAAAATGTGCGAACATATCAAAACTGATTTATTATAATCAGTTGTACATTAAATTTGACCGATGAAGAGATTTAAAAAAAAAAAAAAAATCAATACAGTGGTGTTATCGGCATATCATTTCATACTTAATACCTCTGTACATAATTGCAGGTTATTGCATGACACATTTAATAACGATGGATGTAATACCTGTTTTCTTGGTGACAACGGAGAGCTAATGCATATTTGCGCACTTTGATATTAATCATTTGCAATTTTTAATTAACATAATCTTAGCTCGATTGCATCGAACACGAAACATCCTGATCGTGAGGCGGATATCATATCCATCACGCATACATAACATTTTATTCTTTGTTATTGGTAACTCTTCGGCACCATCAAAGTGCTCAAATGTGGCGCGATGATCTAACATTATATAGAGCGAAAGATTTCATATAGTCTGCTTGGAGAAAAAAAATGTTTGCTGTGAATACTTACCTAACTCATAAGCTGGGTATGCAACCAACACGGGTCAATAACGAGTTGTATACATAACTTTAAATTAACCTACAAAAAAAACATCTATGCATAGTATCAGAGAGACGCCATTTAACAGTTTACATTGTTCAACAAGTGAGACAATATAAACGCAAGATCAAGATCAAGCGTTACTCAGTTAACATGTTTTACTACACATACTGAAATTTTTACTACGCTTACATAAAGGCAAATGTATTAGAGACAGTTGAAGTTTAAGTAACCGATCGCCTGGTCACAACCAATGCAACACTGTTTTTCGTCATTATTAATGTTTTGTAAACCAAAAAAAAATATCGACATTCGTTTAAAGGGAAACACAGCAAAACTCAGAAATATGTATTCCCAATCAGTATAAAGAAGTGAAACTCCAGAAGCTGCAGCAGTATTGCAATTTTACCNTTTACTAAAAATATTGAAATTTATACTAAGCTTTCTGAAAGGCAAATGTATTAGAGACAGTTGAAGTTTAAGTAAAAGATCACCTGATCACTACCAATGAAAAGCAAAACCGTTTTTCGTCATTTTGGATGTGTTGTAAACATACTTTTTTATCGTCAGTCTTTAAAGGGGAGAACACACAAAAACTCAGTAATATTTATTTCTCATCAGGAAATAAGTACGATTAATGAAAAGCATTTACGTCTTCTAGTTCAATAAACCTAAAATATTGAATACCGGTATATACGAAAGATAATTTGAAAGGGCTTGAGGAATGTGCACTACTATTTATTATGACCATCTGAAAAAGAGACGTAAGAGACAACTTAAACAAAAGCAATAGTTTTATCCGATTTGTGAAGAAGGTAGACAGTTTTGGAAATCTAAAAGAAAACGAACAGAGAATGGGAAAACACGTTTCATTGACAATTTGACAAAACTGTAGTTATTGTAATTCCCGATCTTACTGATGCTACTCAAGCTTACCAATTTCAAAAACAAATTTGTGTGTATAGCGGTTTTAACCTGATGGCATACAACAACTTCACTGCCGGCGGTCGAAATGGGCGATTCTGGCGGCGTTGACACACATTCCTTAACTTTAACAATCCAATCCACCAATTGCCATTGCATTATTGTTGCTATAGTTGGCACAATTGTCCTTGTTGTTAAATACAAATTACATCGTATGGCAATAAATTAAATTACATGCCCATTCAAATCTTTTCGTGCGCTGTTGTTCTCATATGTTTTGCTCCACGAGTGTTGTGACACGATGACTAAATCAACATGTACATTATATTACGCATAATAATGTTTAATAGAGCAGCTGCTTCCATTGTAAAAGATCTATTCACACACAGATTAATAAATACATAAAAAAATACATTGTTTATTATTGTCAGGATCGTATAATTAGTGGATATATATAAAATAAATGAATCACATATATATATATATATATATATATGCAATAATGATACGATCATGACAATAATAACAATGGTACTGTATATCGTGTATCTATCTTACGACATCTTAAACGTCGCGATAAGACTGCAGCTGTTACAAGGTAATTTGACGCAAGGCAACAATTGAAACGTTCCACTCGATTCACTCGATCATTTGACGAAGGCAGAAATGAGATGTTTCACTCGACCTTTGCACGAAATTTGACAACTAGCACACGAAACCAGATCTGTCTGAATTACCAAAACAAAAAATTAAGTATTCAGTTGATGTTATACTGTAATACTTGACATGTCCTATTTTGTGTACAAACAACACGTATTGGTTACCGCAAGCAACTCAAAAAGGCTTTAATTGAATAAACAGTCTTAAAGGGACTTATACACATATCGACGAAATTTAAAAGCTGATATCTCATATAGTTTTATAAAGTTAATTACTCAAGCAAGGTTTTCGTTGTTACACACAAGTAATATATTTAATTTTAAATTTATTGATTTACTTGCTGATAACGATATTGATTAATGAAATGGAGGTAACGTTCCTTCGTTATGATTTCTTTTCTGACCGCAATTGCAAATTTCGGTATGTATCAGTTAATATGTCAAATAAATCACTTCATGATAAGCTAAAATTATCTAAGTCACAAAGTATACTCAATGTATTGGCAATATTGAAGCGTAATCCTGAAAATGATGTTTGAAACTGGTTCGAATCAATTGAGGGAAGAAAGAGCAAATAATGCTTTGAAAGTTTCAGGACTCCTATTGCACACATAATTATTCATGATCGTGGAACTCGCAGTACTTAAGATGAAAACATGATTTTTCCGACGCATATACAATGCATAAATTCAATGAAATAAGCATTATTAAAACATAGCGGCAACAGTGTGATATAACCCGGTCATTTTTTGTTTCTCCAAATTTAAAATTAAGAGCACACTTTAAAGATGTTTTAACTTCATATAAGATCATATATGCATGATATATGACTAGTTAATCAATATGAGAATGGTTTGTCAAAATATTTTTGCAAATGCACATCGTATATGGCAGATTGACTTAATTTAGGTGCACATCTGCATGATACGTTGGTTTGTTGAATCAATATAAGGTTGATTTTGCATACTTTATTGACAAATGCATATCAAGTTAAGTGAAATTTGCTCAAAAAGGTCACATTTCCATGATAAGTTAGTGCGTTGAATCAATATTAGGAAGGTTTGACATAAAATATCGACACATGCTCATAATATTATAAAAACATATTGACTTATTATAATGTCACATGTGAATGATATGTTGTCCTTTTGGATAAATATAAATGTGGGTTGCACCATAAACAATACACAGTAACGTTCACTAACCTCATCTTTCATAATATCGTGCTAGCTACCGGACCAAGAGAAAAACCCACTAGCTACATAAACGCCAAATGACATAACAACAGATATTGCGGACCTGGGAGAAGATGTACATCAAGCTGGAGGACGTATGACGAAGGGCGGTTTGCCAAGTTTGCTGTGCTTTTCTATTCGTTTCACTAATTGTTATCAATTTTAAAGAGTAATCGAAACCCAAACTAAACCAAACAAAAATGCGATCTCGCATGACCTTATCGCTGTTGAAGTGCGCGTTTTAGGTGGACCAAACAATATTAAGCACGCTAACCCCAGAGATGATGTTGTAAAATGAAATTTCAGAATGGCAGGAGCTATCGGGTAATAAAGGGTGAAAGACAAATTATGTATCATGGATGACGTTGGGTCAGTAATGCGCAGTCACTGTATAACTTTAATACACAGTTAATATTGTAGTCTGTCTGCGAAACATCGGTAGGCTGCAAAAGTCGGTTTAAGGGATAAACAATGAAAAGAAGCACACAAATAAATAAATCATTTCGGAGCTAATTACTTTAAACCTTTTTGTCGAGTATCGATCTTAATTAAAGATTGATAATTATTGAATTTTTAGTTACAAACCCAAAGCTAACGGAGAGCGGCGTAATTTAATCAATGAATATGTGAAGATCACTCCCGCTTCAAGTTAAATTAAAGTCTAATTAAGGTTTCTAATTTGTAAGATATAAGTAGAGTAATGAATTTAGTTTAATTTAAACATAACAGCAACCCACAATTTCTGCATAGTCGCTGAAATGGCTTCTTTAAGATTAAAGCGTCATCAGAACAGAAAGAGTATGACAAAACAAAGAAACAACTTGAAGCACAAAAAATAGAGCATTTTAAGAGTCATGAAGTGTTCATAGCAATATGCTCCACGTTGATAATGAAACAAACTTAATTTATTGTGGCCAATGCATTAAGGGTCAGAATATAAACAAATTAACTGCTGGAAGCAAGTCTGTATGTTATTTTTTTTAGAAATCAAAAGGCTATGTCTAATAGCTAGCCAGTTTGAAATTCATAAGGATTCGGCCAAGGAAGGAACTACGCAGACTGTCTCTGAGTTGTAAGGCTGCGACTTGGGAAAATTCAGGCAGTCCTAGAGTCGTAAGGCTACGACTATGGACTGGCCTGACTGTCTTTTGTCTGTAGAAGACATAGTCACTAGGCTACGACCAGGCACTTGTCAGACTTTATGGCAATATATTATAGTCAAAATGCTATTTTTTTAAACAGTACACGATTTAGATTTTAATATTAATTTAAGTAGAAAATTATCGTAGACTCAAATATATAGATATATTGTATATTTTTCCACAATTAATGTACGCAAATCTTTAAAAAAAAAAACACACAAATTAAATGACAAATATGGAAGTAAACAATAATGCTAGTATGTACCATATCTCACATGTTTTATGAATTTCAGAACTTCAATTTTATTTCCAGCACTTTGCCAGTAATAACATACTTAAAGGTATTTTAAATCAAATGTGTGCATGTGTCATCTTAAAACACAATTGTTGAGGAGATCATATTAGTGTACTGTGTTTTAAATATGTAAATGATATTATTTTGGTTTAAATTTGCTTTCCTGGTATAAGTTATTCTTAGCTGTTATTATAGGTTTCCATTAACGTTTCATCGGTTTTATTTTACTTTCACAACTTTGATGAGAACAAACCTTTCCTCTCGAACAATCAAATCACGAAATGAACTGCTGCTGTTCGTGAAGGTTTAACACAGGGAACAATTAAGTATTTTAATTAATAGCAGTGCACATCAAAATAGAACGGTGAACTTATAGATGTTTAATGATATTATTAATTTCAAATTTGAAATGAACAACAGCGCAATAAAAAATATTTGCATTGCAGAAAGAAATATAAAAAATATCACTCACCTTGACATACGACTGCACAAGTTGTGTCAGTTGACTGAATTGGTTGAAACGTATTCATTATTAAGCATTCTTGTTATGAAACAGGATTAAGACGGGTATTCAATTACTTGTTTCACATTCAATTCATGGAAAAGCGTAGTTGTTTTTTTTTTGTTTTTTTAAATGCATAAAATACATAGTAAGTTTTAGTGCGATTTCCGATAAACAGCCCTGCTTTTGTAAACTTATGTGATATGAAGATATCATGGACAGTTTCAAATCCAAAAGTTTAATAAATCATACCTCTTTTGGCATCAGCATTCCCCCACCATTTTCATGAGCATCATCTTACCCTGCCCTAGCAGCGCGTATTACACGAATAAAAAGACCGCGAACGTAACCTGTCAAGTTCATTTAAACCAATTGATTTAAAAAACATAATATAATTTTAGGAAATTTCAGACGACTGAAGACGACTTTCAACAGGCAGCCAGTACCGATTCAGACTCACTTTCGGCACATCAGGTTCAGGCTAGTCCAAATTCATGTGATGAGTTTTTTTATATATATATTTTTAATTTAATTTGGTTTTTACCAACTGTATTTGAATTTGTATTCAAGAACAAAATTAAGACACGATTATAATTATCTAACGTAAGTAAGACTATACGTATATACTTTTACGTAACGACATACCCCACAGGAATTTCAAATATGAAAATCTGAAAACAAGGTTGGTTTACATCCTTATTCATTTCACTGAAATATTTATGACGAAAGGTTATTGCAAACCTGTTTGTGGGGAATTTACTGCACTGAAAGATGAGAGAACCTTTTGACATTAATTTCTTTACAGCCGAAGTTTTATGACGATGAAACTCGATTCCCTATATAATTATGTGAGTTTGATGAAGCCGCTGAGCTTTTGAACAGGTTGCCAAATTATCTTCAGGTAAAAAAAATCGGACCATCTTGTGAGAAATGACTCGTGATGACAAGTATCTTGGGATATCATTTCCCTTATATTTGATATTGACGACGATTTTATTACATACTGTGCTGTCTTTTGAATTGTTGTCTGTCAAATTAAACACCTGTAGCGAATCGTGAGCCTCTGATGCAGCGAAATTTTATGTTAATTTGTGAATTGTAAATAACGATATCAATTTTCAATGATCATTAAAGTCATATTTTGGTGTTAACGTTCTATTATGAGTGTGCATGCTGTTATTTGAAATCAAAAGATAAAGTGTGTTTTTTTTTCTATAAAAAATACACAGCTGAAATCAGTGGTGTAAAGAGGTTAAGCTATATGTGTTCATTCCACAATATAACACATAAAGTTCTTTACAAATTGTAATGACTTTATAGACATATGCTCGTCCGTCTAATAATCGCTCATAAGCTGTTCATAAGATACAATTGCGAAATACGAACGTACCGTTGACAGAAAAGAAAATATTACGTAAATAGGGTATTTGAACAAGATTTTACAGTAAGACGTTTCACATGGTTCGCTTACTTGCCATATGATTAACCCTTCAGGTCAAACGTACATTTACGCAAGATACACACTTTGCGATAAACACAAACAATGACACTCGGTATACAAGTTTAATTGTGGTTACACTTATATATATGAATATACATATTGGAAAAGATTGCTTATATGAATATCATTGAACATGCCAAAACGACTTTTATGTCAGCTGTTAACCTATCTGTCTAACTAAACATAACAATATGGGTTCACAACATTGGACAGTGGTGCACAGCATTGGACAGTGGTTCACAACATTGGACAGTGGTTCACAAAATAAACAATAATTATTTAATAGAGAATAACGTTCAAATCATAATACATTTCAAATCATCGCATTAGCTGCTTGTAAAAGAAACTGAATTTCAACGAAAGACGGCTACGTGTGATGCTACGATTATCAGCGTGGTAATACAGTAAAATAGCATTATTCTTTTAAATAAAAATAGTTGTTTTGGGAAGGACAATACATTTTATTTTTATTTTTAATGGAGCTGGTATACCCAGTTGCCCGATAGTTTAAAACGCTCCATTTAAATTGGATTAACCACTGTATTACAAATGACCTTATTACATTTCCAAAAATACCGGATGTTTTCTTTGCAATCACCGTCGAAACGTATTCAAGCTGCAAATAGATTTAGAGTGATTTAAGTGAAAGTTAAAAACATATCTTTCGTCTATTCGCTCTAGCTCTCTTAAGCTCGGTGACCCATTGAAATTGGAGACTATCCTGTAATTTTCATCGTTTGTAATGCTTCAACATTTGAATGAAAAATGGTGCGATACAGGCTTCATATTTCATTTCATCTATCTCAAACAGACAGAGATTGTTATTTCGCGATTGTATAATACAATTCTGATTTTAGGGAATGCAAACGTACACCAATGTTTTAATGTCCACCAATAACTGTTGCAGATTGTGAGAATTATAAATTAGATAATTGTTTATCTATATGTACTTCATTATCCGCGGTTTCAAAAAAGGTAGCTATATACATGAAATCCACTCAAGAACTTTTTTAAGGAGGATGGAACCTCAAACAATTAATAAGTACTAACATTATTTAGTTTGTACCTACTTAATCTGACTTTAAGCACTGTATCGTAGGCCCTACGCCTGGTTGTTTCTTCGAATGTGGCTAAGTTTTGCTAGTTAGTAAGCATAACGCAAACACATCAATACGAAAGTGACAATTTCATCAGCATAAAAGAAATTATAGAATGAAAGCATTCAGTAATATTACATGAAATAAGAAATTTTCAGGCATAATAAACTAACCACCAAGCTATTATAAATGCTTCAGCAGACAACTTGCAAGTTGAAATAACTAATACTCTTTTAGGAAGAGGCATAAAGCATCGTGTTTTGTGTTGTGTGTGTTTTTTAAATACCGCTTGGGACCAAGCAGTGAATCGGCTGGTTAGCGTTTATTTCGAGACACACTTTCGGTATAGCTGTCGATTAACAATGTGCTTGAATCGACCAAAACGTTAATCATTTCGCAGCTAAAAGGCATCATTGTGTAACTTAAACATGACCCAAATGTAAGTAAAATCGAATATTCTGACTTGACAAATGCAAGAAATAAGCTATTCGATTTTCTGATTCTACTGCAAGTATAAAATCTGTAAAACTGCATGGCCCAAAGGTTTGATATTTTGCATGGAACATATGTTGGCTTGGTGTCTCTGTTGTTCAAATTATGCTGCTAGGGTAAAAAAAGCCCATGAAATGTTTTACTGGCTTCCCTTATAAGTTCCCCTCAGCACATACTGCTCATGTGTAGCTTTTAGTATACTGTGCTGTCTGTCATCCGTCAGTCCGTTGGTTAGTCCGTTAACGTTTTCTTGTAACTACTTCTCTTCCTTAACCGGTGGGCAGTTTTTAACAAAACAACAGTGATCATTAGGTGACTCTCAAAATAAATTGTTCCAAAATCTCCTTCTCTGAAACCACACGGGTCAGGGGTTTAATATTTGGTGTGCAACATCGTCATCGTCTAGTGGCCCTCTACTAAGTTTGTTTTAATCATGCCCCTGGTGTCAAAACTGTCAATGCCCATTGGGTGACATGTTTTATATAGACTTATTTTGTACATAACTTTCAAAATCTTATATGAAACTGAAAAGGCCAGTGGTGTAATATTTAGTGTTAGACATCGTGTGGTGGTTCTCTACATTTTTGTTAGTAAATCCCTTGGGGTAATATTGGCCACGCACGGGGGGTAACTTGTTTGCCTTATATGTATATAGTGAACACTTAAATAGTTTTTTTTTTCAAGCGCACGGCAGAAAGGTTTGTTATTTGGCACGTAACAGGGTATAGTGGTCCTCTACCAAGGTTGTTAAAAGCATGACCAAGAGTCGAAACTGCCCAGCCCATGGGTCACAAGATTCATAAAGACTTACATGGTAACTTTGAATATCTACTGTTGTTAACCATTGGAGCAGAAAGCGTTGTATCGTCAATTTGCGCACTTTTTCCCATGCATTCGTCTTCAGCAGTGGTTTAATTTCATACTTTTCCTTGTAGTAGGAGAAATCTAGACCAAGGCTTTGGAACGTCGCAGGCCATTTGTTTTTCTATCCGAGTGATCCTTCTAATACCTCTTAGCCTCGTGGAGAGGTTGCTGATATTCGACTGTCTTCTACACTTCAACCTCACCAGCACGGGACGACCTGTCAGGAATTTACACCAATCGACAAAATGTGCGTTCGACATATTTCCCCGTGCTGAAGAGTATTCTATTTTTATTCCAAGTCGAAAAAGAGCGGTTTGCGAATTTGCGGTCATCAAGGATATATCTTCGCAAAAGAACTAAACTTTAAAACGGCATTGGTTAATGATCCAAATGTGCTAGTCGCATGCAGTCTACAGCCATATTAATACAATTGTTGACAATTTATGAAGTTCTTGGACAGAAGATAAAAAAGGTGACAGTCTCAAAAATTTCACGGAAAAAGAACTGAAGACAAATTTCTCAAATTCTATGCCAGAAGAGTACAGTTGTAGGCTGTCCGGTGCAGTTGTTGGTGCACGTGCTTCTACCGGAATCATGTGAGTAATTCTAGCACCGTTGTGCTAGCAGTGGTCACCATATCGGACAGGTGGGGTGTCCTCCGGGTACTCCTTGCTGCTCCCCCCCCCCAAAGCATAAGGCCACACAAAATTATAAATATCTTTCAGTAAAAAAAAAATAGCTGGAAAGTTCGTGAGTCAAATAGTTTAGAAGAAGGGAGTGCTGGGGCAAACTTCTGGTCCTCAAATAATGCAGCTTCATGCGTGGAAGGTTCTCATAAACTTCGAAATACACACACAGTTCAGTTGGCTTTAGTATGATTGTTAAATATAATAGAGTTGTTGCTGTTTCTTATTTGTTTTTATACACAAAATGGTAATATGGTTTTATTGAAAAACATTAATTTTAAGTTCATTAGTTTGTGTCTCAAAAGTATTGAACATGTCCCAAAGTTTTAATGAGCTATGAGACATTTGTGCCACATCTTTTGATACCTAGCCAGAACAGTGTGACACTCCTCTTTAACTGAGGCTAGATTACGCTTAAACTTTCTCAGATGATTGAACTTAAAGGGTAGATGATCATCAAAACAAAAAGAAAGTATGTGAGCTCACTGCTTTATAATTTAACTGCTACGTTGATTGCATACAAACGTTAACAGCTGAATTATCTTAATGTGTAGATGATCATAAAGAAAGGAATTATGGCTGCGACCAATTTTGGTAGAGCTTTGGCCCTTGTCAATTTGTCAACTGTAGAATATTTAGTGGATTTCTCAGTGTCCAAACATGTTAAATGGGAACATTAGTATCTGTGACAAGTGTCTTGTTGAACAACAGATGTTATGTTGAAACTTCAAATATGTATAATTATGACATTATTGTGTATGGTCCCTGACAAATAATACTTTAGTATGCATAATACAAAGCAGACTTATAGTCAAGTGCGCTGTCACGGAACAGACTTTGATATAAAATGTCAATTGCTATGTAATCTCTCTTGTTCATGTTTGGTACTATAGTAAAGCTAATTCTCAAGAATGGTTGTGATTTGTACCGATTCAAAGTGAATAGCGTTTGGATTTACATGTTAAATTTAAAGGTTTATCGTGTAATAGTAAATCATGTAGATCACATGCTCTGGCTGCCTGTATAATGGTGACTAAGATAATGGAATAGTCAGGCTTCATGATTACTTGTAAAGATAGTAATTCCACAAAATGTGCTTAATTTGTTTTCTCTCGATTTCTTTAATATATTGTTTGTCAGTGCATTAACAGGTCCCTTGAAATATCCTTCATATTCATTTACGCGGTCAAAATTAGCTATTCAACCATTTATATTTACAATTCAGAGTCACTTAAAGATGGTATTGCGTCATAATAGTAGTAATAGATGTAGCGCGCATTTGCCATTTTTACCATCGCGTTAATTATGACATGAACACAACCAAAATTAAATGCAATCCTTAAATGAGATGGATATAATAAATTGTTTGTGTATTTTATTATAATTGTTTAGTTCTGCCTGTTGTAAAGAAATGTGTAATTATATCAAAATCCTCCTTACAAACAGACAGTATATCTTCCCTTTCAGAGGAAGTCTTATAAATAGGCGCCCAGTTGACTAATGGCTTTACGCATTATGACAGATGACATAAGAAACACATTAAATGATTTATATCTTGGTATGATATTTCGGAACATAATGACCAAATCCATGGCAAGTTATAGTGTTACACCTCTTCAGGTGATGTCTGCTTTTAGTCTTGATTAATCACTGTAAGCACACAATGCTCTGATTATATTTTTTAGAAGTCGGCTTGACTACATTAATCCATCCATAAAGGCTATACAGTTTCTTAAATATATCGACTGTCAATATTTGATTTGCACGCAGTTTTCTTTCGACACATTTAAATCACGCTTTCACAGCCGCGTGATGCGAAAATGGGTCTTATGCGTTTCGGCCAGCGTAGCTTAAGCCTTACCTGTGCATTTGCGCAGTCTGGTAAGAGGCGATACTGTTCGCTATAAAATCACCCAATGTGTAATGGTCTCATTATGTATCTCCTGACCAGACTGAGAGATGCGCTGGCTGAGTGGGCTATACATATGATGGGCGCATATGGAATAAGACCCATTTTCGCATGACGAGGGTTATTAAACATCTCATTGCGAATTGTAAATGGCACATTTTAGCACAATGCTTTTCGACACAAATTTTATTCAAAATAGCAAACTTGTAAATAAGGGCAGCCTATCCAGGCGTTTAGGAACGATTTCTAGACGTGCCGACCGAGTACGGCAAACATTTGTGGTTGGATAATTAAACGATTTTCCTCTTATCGTGACACTATACTTTTTGTTTGTTTTCTCATCTTTAAAGCAAAACTGTGTATCGATAGTTAATAATATATTTCCCGGACGATTAAGTGAACGAGAACTGACCCTGAAATTCTGCAACATGGATTTTAACGCGTTATTGTAACTGGGCCACTATTTGTGTCATTTGAACATGCAGAGAGTAGTCCGGAATTCCTCACACTGAAAAGTGATACATCCTTTGCGCTGAGCACAGACACAGTTATAAAACCAAATATCAGAGGTCTTATCTCGAATCAGTCTATGAAATATTCGAATATATTCGTGCCTGTCTGCTGGCGTGAACTGCAAGGGTAACAAGTAATGCATAAACAACAAAGTACGGGTCAACAGGGCTGTCTTATGACTACCTATTCGTGAGTAAAAAGTATTGCTCGCAGATTTATTTTTTTATTTATTTTCATCAATTATCTTATTGTAGAGTTTGAATTTGTACATGGTGTCAAACATCAAAGGTTTTGTAAAGGGATTTTTTATAATGAAATTTTATTCTTAGTAAGATAGGTATTTGGTATTCCAACAATATTCATTTAATATGATGGTGATTGCAAATTGTCTTTATATTCAGTTTTCATTACCATTTTCATCATACTTCCTATGCTTTCTGAACGTCAAAAAAGGGCCATTTTGTTGTTATTTTGTCTAAGTTATCTCTATAAAAAAAATAGGATGATAAAAAGTGCACACACATCTCGACCCGTGCGTTAAGACACAATCTTTATAAATATGAATGTCTTTTGTTGATTTCAAACTTGCGATTAATTTTGAAAAATGAGTTGCGTCTTAAATTATGAAATAGCGAACAACTCCAGTGCCTTCAGCGCTTTGATTTTTCGCTTAGAGAAGACTTCCTTTAAAAGAAAATTTCCATTAAAGCGGAAAGTGTAGTCCCGGACTGCACGGGTTAATCTGAGACGACACTTAAGCATATGCATTAAACCCTTTTTTCCTAGAGCGCGACCCATATTTATAGTATGCCCATGTATATATGTGATCCTGTATAACTCATATTTTTATTCTTTTCAGTGGACTCATGATGATTGGGAATTAATTATTTCGAGAAAAATATCGATCACCCGGATGACTTACATATGTGTTTATACATGTGTGGAAAATCTCTGAACGTTAGTACAGAATAGGCAGACGAATACAGTACATGTATATAGACGAACGAACGGTTGATTCTCTCTTTTGGATAACTGTTCACTCATTCGATCTTTTGGAAAACTGTTTACTCATTTGATCTTTTTCATAACTGTTTACTCATTCGATCTTTTTCATAACTGTTTATTCATTCGATCTTTTGGAAAACTGTTTACTCATTCGATCTTTTTCATAACTGTTCACTCATTCGATCTTTTGGAAAACTGTTTACTCATTCGATCTTTTGGAAAACTGTTTGCTCCTTCGATCTTTTTCATCACAGTTCACTCATTCGATCTTTTGGAAAACTGTTTACTCATTCGATCTTTTGGAAAACGGTTTACTCATTCGATCTTTTTCATAACTGTTCACTCATTCGATTTTTTTGGATAACTGTTCACTCATTCGATCTTTTGATTACTCATAAGTCAGCTAATCTGTTTGTGAGATCAAGTTTCGATCTGATTTGAGACTTTTCTATGGAAAAAAAAAACAACATTATGCTATCAGAAACTAACACAAATTCTACCTGCTGACATTTGGAAGTATTTTCACGGGACCTACTGTAACTATCCACTTAGTATAATGACAGTCACTGACTAAATTAATGTCACAACTTACATGTACAATGTTTTTGAGAATATAAGAACACTTCCGCTTTCGAGCATTCCCGACTTGAATTGTTTTTGCATGGCACGTAATGTTCTAAAAAAAAAATGTCATAAAAATGTTGTAATTATTAGAAAAAAAACTCGAATATAGGAGAAGCGCGCTATGAATTGAAGAAAAATACATATTTGTTCACTACACGCTTAATTTGGCCACATAATATCTTTATGCAGTCTGAATTTATGAAGACGTTTATCATATTAATACATTAATGCGTACGCTCATGATTCCTCAATATTTTAAAATTGTAAATTTGAACCCTGTTTAAAAATGGTAAACGGTTTAGGATATAAAACAATTCGACTCTTTACTTTTCAATGTTAACGTAAACATAGATGTATGAAAATCCATCTTTGTTGTACTGTAAACAATACATCAACATGCGCCTTTTTTTTTTCTTTACACAAAAATAAACGAACTCCACTTCGTCAAACCAGCCAAACATTTCGCAATTTTAATTGATATTTTCTTTGTTCTGACGGTAAACCACTTCCCAATACACCACACGATCATTGACAAATTACACATTCGTTTCAGAATGTTTGTACTATCCATGAAATATCGTCAAGAATGTTTCAATCTGGCTATATATCTTGTTCAACAACAAACACATTTCGACCTAACATTCTGTCATGTACGTTCTGCTTATTTTATTTTTATTAACTAATTATAATAAAAATATTTTCTGTGAAAAATGTGTAAATGCGTCAATCGTCAAACCCTAGAAAGTCCCTTTGATATTGACATTAAAAAAGTCTCTCAGTGTTGCTGATTACGAATTGTCAAATTGACTTACTTTTCGTATCTCCCCAGCCGGAAATCCAACATTTGTCCTGCGACGTGTTGTACACAGTTCCCACCTCCGGTACGCAGGCCGGAAACACGTGCTTCTCAAAGGCGACAGGGGCCGACAACTTCAGTAGAGCGATGTCGTTAGGATACGGCGCGCCCTCGCGGTTTCCCGGATGCTGAAGTGCACGAAAAATATGCGAAACCATGTGTACATGTATAACTGTTTTGACTTTTTATTCAAGCAATATATCCCCACGGGGAGTGGCGGACTGACCTACAGAAATGCAACGTTTTTGATCAAATGGAAAGATGCGTAAATTACCAGAACAAAAAGAGAAAAAACTTGACAAAGTATAACACTAAATCTTTCGAAATATCAAATTTACCGGCTGACGAGAATCGTGTTTAGTCTAAGCGGCACCTACTTGAGCAGAAACAATATGGTTAAGCGTTAAACGTGTGAAATTGTTAAATTTGTCTTAAAAGCGATATACACGAACGGCTACAATCTGTCACAAGATGCTTTGTGCATGCAACCCCAGGGCAATACAAGCATACAACAGTCGCATGGTGAAGTTGAAATGGTGTCCGCTTAGCGACCAGGAGGTCCCGGGATCGATACCCACGGTTGGAACGTTCTAAGAATCTCCCCAAAGACACAAAGTACTGTTCCTGCTACATCGTCTCAATAAGTCGTAGTCTTTCGATGCAATCTAGCTCAAATAAATAAGCCTCTCTCTGGGATAAACTGGGTTTAATATATGTATGTAAAGTGCGAACTGCACATGCTAATATGGGAGGACACTTTACACACATGCATTAAGACCCGTTTTCCCAGAGCGAGGCTCAGAAAGATCTAAAATGTAAATGATCTGTAATTCCAATGTACGCTCACCTGGAAGACAGTTGCCTCGTTGACCTGCTTCCGGTCTGTGTTTGTGACCGTCCTATCGTGTTCCCCCAGCACCACCCTCGAGACTGAGCTCGACCTACAGTGGACACCAGAGGAGTGGTGAGGTCAGTCGTAGTGGTGGTGATGACCATGAACGGATGACGACAATGAATGATGATGATGATGATGATGATGATGATAATGATGATGATGATGANTTTCCTCTTATCGTGACACTATACTTTTTGTTTGTTTTCTCATCTTTAAAGCAAAACTGTGTATCGATAGTTAATAATATATTTCCCGGACGATTAAGTGAACGAGAACTGACCCTGAAATTCTGCAACATGGATTTTAACGCGTTATTGTAACTGGGCCACTATTTGTGTCATTTGAACATGCAGAGAGTAGTCCGGAATTCCTCACACTGAAAAGTGATACATCCTTTGCGCTGAGCACAGACACAGTTATAAAACCAAATATCAGAGGTCTTATCTCGAATCAGTCTATGAAATATTCGAATATATTCGTGCCTGTCTGCTGGCGTGAACTGCAAGGGTAACAAGTAATGCATAAACAACAAAGTACGGGTCAACAGGGCTGTCTTATGACTACCTATTCGTGAGTAAAAAGTATTGCTCGCAGATTTATTTTTTTATTTATTTTCATCAATTATCTTATTGTAGAGTTTGAATTTGTACATGGTGTCAAACATCAAAGGTTTTGTAAAGGGATTTTTTATAATGAAATTTTATTCTTAGTAAGATAGGTATTTGGTATTCCAACAATATTCATTTAATATGATGGTGATTGCAAATTGTCTTTATATTCAGTTTTCATTACCATTTTCATCATACTTCCTATGCTTTCTGAACGTCAAAAAAGGGCCATTTTGTTGTTATTTTGTCTAAGTTATCTCTATAAAAAAAATAGGATGATAAAAAGTGCACACACATCTCGACCCGTGCGTTAAGACACAATCTTTATAAATATGAATGTCTTTTGTTGATTTCAAACTTGCGATTAATTTTGAAAAATGAGTTGCGTCTTAAATTATGAAATAGCGAACAACTCCAGTGCCTTCAGCGCTTTGATTTTTCGCTTAGAGAAGACTTCCTTTAAAAGAAAATTTCCATTAAAGCGGAAAGTGTAGTCCCGGACTGCACGGGTTAATCTGAGACGACACTTAAGCATATGCATTAAACCCTTTTTTCCTAGAGCGCGACCCATATTTATAGTATGCCCATGTATATATGTGATCCTGTATAACTCATATTTTTATTCTTTTCAGTGGACTCATGATGATTGGGAATTAATTATTTCGAGAAAAATATCGATCACCCGGATGACTTACATATGTGTTTATACATGTGTGGAAAATCTCTGAACGTTAGTACAGAATAGGCAGACGAATACAGTACATGTATATAGACGAACGAACGGTTGATTCTCTCTTTTGGATAACTGTTCACTCATTCGATCTTTTGGAAAACTG
>VMBQ01011783.1:0-21250 GCA_007657795.1 Dreissena rostriformis | reverse complement strand
AACTATATCACATTGAAAAATCGATTGAATTAGATTGCGTCTAGACCCGATGGGGTATGGTTGGCTCTATAGTCTATTTCCTTGAAAGAACCAGTACCCGGGGTCTTCTTTTGTTATTCAGACCATAAGAAAGGTCGCCGAGTTAGGTGAACCACAAGACTTAACCATTCTTAATGTGATAACCGTCTCCATAACACCACACCGANGCTACGTCATAACCGTGTCCATAACACCACACTGACGATGACGTCATAACTGTGTCCATTACAGGAACCGACGTCATAACCGTGTCCAGAACACCACAAAAAAGCCATTACCTTGTCCATAACACCACACCGACGTCATAACCGTGTCCATAATACCACACCGACGTCATAACCGTGTCCATAACAAGACAGCGACGTCATAACCGTGTCCATAACACCACACCGACGTCATAACCGTATCCATATCAAGACATTGACGTCATTACCGTGTCCATAACACCACACCGACGTGATAACCGTGTCAATAACACTACACCGACGACGACGACGTCATAACCGTGTTCATAACATCACACCGACGTCATTACCGTGTCCATAACACCACACCGACGTCATAGCCGTATTCATCACACCACACCGACGACTTCATAACCGTGTCCGTAACACCACACCGACGTCATAACCGAATACATATAGAATACTAGGTCTGTGCCGAATAAAGGGAAGTTTATTTTGTGAGGCTTAGAAAATCGGAACCGCGAGCCTTGGCGAGTGGTTTAGATTTACGGGCCGAGCAAAATGAACTTCGCTTTATTCGGCACCGACCTAGTATTTATCCCATCAATATTCTATATATCCTACATTTTTTTTATTTAATTTGTTTCTTATGCAATCAAAATAGTAGTCTTTAATTGCTAAAAACAATAGAAAAATTAGATTAAATTAACTGAATCTAACCTTGCGAAGCAGTATTAAAATTGTTTGTGATCTTTCCCGTTTACGCCACTGAAAATAGTCCTGAAGAATTCCACGCAAAATCAGAGTAACAAGACACAATATTGCTACATGCCTCGATTCAAATTTAATCAGCATTCCAAATGTTACACACTCAAGTAGAACACAAACGTTTTTGTTCAAATTAAAATTCTAGTTTCACCACTGCAATAAACAAAGGAATGGCTGCCATTTTGAACTTGCGTCACGCATGATTCAGCAATTCTCCCCGCCGATAATGTAAATTTTAGTCTATAAGCAACTCTCCTTTTTGCACACTTTTTACTAACTGGCATAACAAAGAAAAACATCTACTGATTCTTGTTCTACTCACTAAAGTTGTGTAATTTCCATGTTTATTTCCGTCAGTTTTGTTTGCTTTAATGGCGAGTTAAAACTTCTGCACACAACGCAAAATTGATTTTTTCATCGCCATTTGGTATAAAAACACGTTTACCTCAATGACAACTTTAATCCAATCCTAATAAAAATACAGTTACATCGATATGAACTTCCATTTTCTGTTCTTCAATCTCTCGATTTTACATTTATTTTAACCACACTATTTTTAAATAACGCTTCAATTTGTTCTGACCCAAAACACAATTTTCGAAACCGTACTTCTATCGAAACGAGTTATTTTAATATCGAAATTTACAATTGTGCATTACAACCACAAAATCCAAAATACTTTTGGATTCGTTCGATGCTTTAACAAATATTTTACTGTTCAATAAATTAACACATCCGAGAGTAAAAATTAAACTGGTGTGTTTCGTCACAGAAATTACGTCACACGAAATACGTCTTAAATTGCGCAATCAATTAAATGAAAAATAAAAGTACGGAGAGCCGGTTTTGAGATAAATTTAAGGGGAAATTCGGCTTATATTTATTATGGTATATTGATTTGAAAAGTAAACATTAATTTCATGTATAAATCCAAAAATGTAGTCCGCCGCGCGTGACAGCTATATTTCAGCAATGCTGAAAAAAAGGAAAATATATTCCATAGTGGTATATTTCAACAATGCACGTTTGATGATGGGATAAATAACACCACACCGTCGTCATAAACGTTCCTTTAACACCTCAAAGACGTTATGTTTATATTATGCTTGTTCATGTTTATGCTGTCGGTTGTGCTCAGCTAGTATAGCTTTATATTTACCTTCTTTTACTCATATTTAATTTATGCATGTTCGGCTAAATATGTTCGAATGAGACATGCACGACGTGCTTTCGTATGATTTTCGCTTCTATAAATACATTTGGGCGCCCGAATATCTTGGTGTTGTAAAAAAAATGTGGTTATTCATAAGCATGGTTTTTATTTTTAAGATAATAAACTGGTAATTCTAAAATTAATTCTAACACGACACGTGCCAAATTTCATATGAACAAAGAAGAAAATCGTCTATGGGTTATTCTGCAATAATTATTGGCGGAGCTTATACACTGAAAGCACAAGCTGTAACTAAACAAAACATGCCGATACATTTTCCACCAGCGTAATAATCCGGTAGTTGTAATCGTTATAGCTGTAAAACTCTTGCGTTAATTAAAAGTGTACAATGTAAACATGTAAGTTTACACAAGTTGTTGTTTTTCTTTTTTAAGCAAACGGGAGAAATTACATCCAGTTTGGCTGTTATTGAGAGTGGAGATCTGATCGACAGAACAGCCGAAAGTTATTTTTATGGGCGGAAATTCACATAAAATAGTACACAAGAAAAATAAGATACATTGTATCAATCTTAAGTAAAAACCGTGTTAGAATCGAAATAATTCGTGTACGTAATAGTTTGTTGTCGAATAACCCACGGCCGGAAGTTTAGATGCGTGGTTTCAAATCACTCGTGCTTCGCATTCGTGATTTAATCCCTACGCATCTAAACTTTCGGCAGTGGGTTATTCGACAACAAACTATAACGTACACGAACTATTTCTTAAATATACCACTTGATCGATCAAGAAGGATGCTAAATTGCTATTCTGGTTTGGTGTAATTTCTTATAGTGCCCCTATGTGTAGATTTGCCACTGTATTTAAAATTGAAATCTGTATTTGGTGGCAAGATTGTGGCCATGGCAATTGTTGTGACTCCATATGCTTTTCTTTAAGCTGTATAAGGAAGTGACTCATATTTCCGCTTTTGTTGGGTTAAAATGTGGTCTCTTCTTAGCAGAAAATCAAGTTAAGACGAAAAGTGTCGCCCCTGATAAGCCTGTTAGGACTGCACAGACTAATCTGGGATGACACTTTACGCACCTGTAATGAGTCCCGTTTTCCCAGAGCGAAGTTAACCCATTTATGCCTAGCGTATAGAAAAAAGGCCTATGATGCGGCGTCTCATCAGGGTCTGCGCTGTTTCCTTAAAAGAATTTCTGTAAGAAATATTCGAAATATAGAAATAAATATACTAGACATCTCTAATTTTGGTAACAAATTGTTCCAATTTAGAAGGATGGGAGAGTCCACTAGGCATAAATGGGTTAAGATTTATTTGCTTCATTTCAGGACCGGTCCACTTGGTGCCTATTTGCACGAACGGCGATTGCCACTGCGGCAGACAGTAGGGCAGCACTTTCGTCAGCCAATAAAAGAGATGCTCATTTTGTGGGTTGTAATTCACAATTAAAATTGAAAAAATCAACACACAACAACATTCCTCCGTTTTTTATGATGCCATCGGAGTTTTTAATGCGGGCGTTTCGAGTCTACTATCTATTTGAAATTTTAATTCGTATATGAATTTTTGATTTTTTTATGGCAATAAATATTTTGATTTTGTAGCCGATCTTTTAAATTTAACAAGGTCTTACAAATTTGTTTAATTCAGGAATAATATGAGCATCTGAATAAATAAAAAAAAACTATTTATCAACTAGATAATAAATGGAGTTCGTAAGTTTGTGGAACGAATAACTATTTTGAATAAAATTTAATTGCATAAAGGAAAAACCTAAACAATTTTGCAGTAGTCGCTTGATTATGTTCACATAATATGAATTTTCATTAATGACATATGCTTGCATTTGATAATGTTATTAAAACAATTAAGAAGCATACATGAACTCCTTAATGTTAGTTCAACAATGTTTATATAAATACAGCTTGCCTTAATGTTTAAATGCGAAAGAAACTCTAGGTTCAAATGTCAAGTACCAGGCAAAAAATGTTGTTGCACTGTGCTAGTCATTTATTTAACACTATTTCTTGGGTTCCATTTTCACGACGGCTAATCACGGGCGCAATCTCTTTTGTGAGATGCTAAAATACACGAGCCAATGATACTTCCGAGGTGGCGTTAAGGACAGAAAGTTAAATACACGCAGGGAAATACATTGTGAGTAGGTTTTATGTGTTTTTTTTTCTCAACATCTATGGCATTAGTTTGAAAATTAGTGCGATTCAGCGAAGATTAATTTATTCATAAATGTACAGAAACATACAATCAAAACGCATAAGGAAACGCGAGGATCTTTATAAGGTGTGATATGATGTTACACAAAATTTAATCGATGATTTTTCCCGTGTGGCGAGCAAATCTCCGCCCAATTAAATCACGTGCAACATCAAACGATTGCTTTCAGCATATACAAGTTGCTGCATTAAAGCCTCTATAACGCTAAAAAATCAACGAAAATTGCGTAATATATTACGTAAAATAAAGTTAACATATTAATACAAAGTGTTCCTCATAGCAATAGCCAGAATGTCAACGTTAGATGTGCTCTGGTAACATAGATTAAACACGATACATAATGCTCTTTTTATTTTTTTGTGGTACAATATATTCCACATGTTCATGTACCAATTAAGTGTTCATGTGTCGTATAAATAGATATCATTGCGGGAAATTAAAAGGGAATTTATTGTGCCACACAAAAATAAAAAAGAGCATTTTATAACTTGTTATATCTATGTTACCAGACCACATCTAGCGTTGACATTTTGGTTATTGCTATTGGGAACACTGATTATTTATATGTTAGCCTTTTATTTTACGAATGTTAAATATGCCAACTTGCCAAAGGCGCTGAGAAAAGGAGTTGACGTCAATGCACAACATATAATTTTACAGAAATATCACAATACTATCATAACAAGACTTAAATTTGATAGATCGGTTCCTTTTTCATTATACTGGGGACATATTGTTTTTGCCCTGTCCGTTTGTTGGTTTGTTTTGTTTGTTTGTTTGTTTGTTTGTTGGTTTGCACAAACTTTAACATTGGTCATAACTTTTTTAATATTAAAGATAGCAACTTGATATTTGGCATGCATGTGCATCTCATGGAGCTGCACATTTTTAGTGCTGAAATGTCAAGGTCATCCTTCAAGGTCAAAGGTCAAATATATGGGTCAAAATCGCTAATTTTGGCCATAACTTTTGCTATATTGAACATAGCAACTTGATATTTGGCATGCATGTCTATCTCACAAACCTGCACATTTTCAGTGCTGAAAGGTCAAGGTCAAGGTCATCCTTTAAGGTCAAAGGTCAAATATATGGGTCAAAATCGCTCATTATGGCCATAACTTTTGCTATATTGAATATAGCAACTTGATATTTGGCATGCATGTGTATCTCATGGAGCTTGCCATTTTTAGTGCTAAAAGGTCAAGGTCAAGGTCATCCTTCAATGTTAAAGGTCAAATATATGGGTCAAAATCATATCTTTTGCAATATTGAACATAGCAACTTGATATTTGGCATGCATGTGTATCTCATGGAGCTGAACATTTTGAGTGGTGAAAGGTCAAGGTATAGGTCATCCTTCAAGGTCAAAGGTCAAAGATATGGGTCAAGACCGCTCAAAAGGGGACATTGTGCATTGTGTTTCACAAACACATACCTTGTTTTTTTTTTTTTCAACGTAAGTACGAAAACCCAGAACATACACACGCTTTATAAAAAAAACAATATGTAAATATTTATATATATCAGAGACTAACTCAGCACTTGAATGAACAGATTTTACGATATATACCCAAAACATGTAAAACTCAATAAATCCAATTCCCAAAATTCTGAAAACAGTTAATTTACACCAGGGTTTTACCCTGTAAGATGGTCGGCGTGTTTTTATAAAAAATAAAATAAAGCAAGTACTGCATTGCATCGAACGTTGCTAAGCGATGGCCCTAGTTGACAATTTTTGGATTTACTTTCACTTTTGATGTTTGATTTTGAATCATATTTGTTGACATGTTCAAAGAATTTTATCTAATGGGAATGCATGTGGCCATACTTGTATTTAGGAAATCACCTATTTCTTCTTTACCCATACTCTCACGTATACTCGAGTAGTGGTCACGCTGGTAAATTAATTAACAACAACGTTCATTAAGTTGGCCGGATTATAATGAAATTTAATCCATGTTGAACAACAAATAGAAAACAAAAACTTGAAACAACATAATAAAAACGCATAAATTAACTAAACACTAAATGTAAATGAACAGTTGATATAAAACACACATATGTTAACGCAGTTTGAGTAAAGTGTCAACAATTTACACAGTTTAATCGTGTAAGTTTAACGCGTATCAACACTGAAATACTAGCCGAGCTGGTCTTACTGTACGTGTTCCTAATTAAACATATTGCCGAATTGCAAAGGCGAATAACGGTAGTTTGTTTTAATCAGCATCGTAGAATCGGTAGTGAAAAAGCTAGCGATTAAAAGTGTAACTTGGGAAATCAAAATGTTAAATCAATAATGTAAAATTTAAACGCCAAGTCTTTCGTTACAAAACCTTAGAATGGACAACATATTGATTAATCTTTTTATTGCAGAGTTTGGTACGAGTTTGATTAGACCTTTAACCGTATGATTTCTAAAATCGGGTTCTGCAGGCGTTGCTCATCGTCGGAAACCGTGTGCACTCAATTGCGCTATGCTCTACGTCTGTGTTTATAAATTTATGACGTCCTTCCGAGCCTGAGGCTTCATGATTAGATGACCAGGAGTGTGTCCCAGCGCTCCTACCTAATTAACTTTCTAAACTCGCGAAAGGTGGTTCGATTTTTGCACTGAAGGTGCACTTCCATCTATTTCGTGTTTACTGAAAGATATTCCATTTTTGCTATGTTATTGCACGGTGCGTCGAAGCCGGAGTACCATGAGGAAACCCCATTTGTACGGTATGTTGACAACGAATCCAGCTCGAATGCGCCGAGAACGGGGATGGAACATATATTGAAAGCGCGTATATTAACTACTGCGCTAACCGTACAGGCTAATGTTTTAAAGCTATACTAAATTAAAATGACAACGGAATTCATACCGAGTGTTCCAACGATGGGAAAGTTCTTACACCGCGGCTGTTTGGGTCATAATGGTCAATGTAGGATTTTAATAATCAGTTAAGAGATTGTTGGATGAATTGATACAATTTGATTTTCCAGGCAATTCGTCTCTGATTATGTACTAAGCGAGTAGATCTAAATTGTTAAAATGATAATTCAAAACGGAAAATTTAATATTGTTCATTGCTCTAAAATGTTTTGTTTTACCTGAGAAGTGTTTCGTCTCAGGTCATTTAAAGAATAGTTCATACCTAAATTAAGACAATAGAGATAAGGTATTCTACATTCACCTTGGTACTCAATAACCTTTTGAGTGCTGGAATCGGATTTTGAAGGCCTTTGCAAACAGTTTCTCATGGCGTCTCATCAGGTTCCAAACTGTTTGCTATTCTGATAGTGGTATTAGAAAAAAAATCGAAGAAAATGCTAATTTTAGAAATTCAGCAGACGACATTTTAGCAGACGACAAATTTCCCAGCATGCAAAGGGTTAAATATGTACAAAACGAAATTAATTACCGATTCAGGCTGGTTTGACGACAATGGCCTTAGAAATGCGGATACAAATACTCCTGCTTTTTATATGTTACATTGATAATGGTAAGATTTAATTAATTTATATTTGTTACAATAATTTAAGTAAAGTTGCCGATAATTTAATGATAACTGCAACGAACCGCTGCTACTTATTCTATCTGTCCTAGATATTGTCATTTAAATACAGTGCGTCGCACTTAAGCGTTATCTTTTAAACACGAAATCGTGTATAGTGTCGTATACTATGTACACAAACTCGTTCAACTAAACAAAATATATTGTACGTTGTATACTAGTAATTAATTGCTGTGAGAATTTTAAAATTGAAGCTACATGCGAAGTAAAAGTATGACACTGAAATATTGCAATAAACGTCAGTTTAAAGGATCCTTGGATTTTCAATTAATCTTAGGCCTTAAAAATGGATCATATATGTCAAGCAATTATTTGGGGTTATATTGAATATTTTGGAAAAGAAATGCTTCTTGGTATTGTATAATACATACATTACCATAAGTTGTGAGGGGTTGGGGAGGGGCGGGTTATAGTTATTAATAAGTCCCGAAAGTATGTCGATCTACCGGTCTATCGGTATTTGTCTGTGTCGAAACTTGTCCGGCCTGCAACGTGCCCATGAATTGAATAATTGAATAACTTCTTAAAACATTGACACAAACGTTCACCTGTATGAGAATGTGTTTATGTTGAAAGATTCATGTCGCTTCCTTCAATAGCATGGCCAACGTTTAGGTTCAAGGTGAAATTACAGCACTTTGTCAACATAGACCTGGTCATCTTTATACGAAAATCGAAATAAATTGGTAGAAATGTACATAAACAAGCCAATGTGTGGCAAGCACAAGATTAAAGGCTTTTTGTCCTGTCAAGGTCATGCTTTGGAAAAAGATAAAAACACAGAAAATGATTTCCAAAATATTTCCCTTCCATGACTTGACCATGCTTTGCAGGATTTTAAATGAACCATATCGATACATTGAAGGTAATATTTTTAGATCATTATTCTTACTACATCACTGACTGCCAATGCTCTAGTTCTGTGTGTCAAAGAAGTATGTGGTGGTATGAATAACTGTCTATAAGTCGGGTTAGTTTTGCACGCGAAATAGTTATTTTATTATTTAGTTAGTTCTAACAACAATAATATAGTGGGTATCTTGACTATAATTTACATATAATTTTAACTTGATAGACATGTTAAATAAAGCATGTTATACACAGTTTTAATATTGTTTCACTATACATACTGCCACTATTGGGCACACAATTCATAGACCACACTCTTTCATTCGCTGCTCCTTAATTAAGAAAATAGTTTTCAGTTGGGGTATGAACATTAAAGTTTACTTTACCACGAAAGCAGAAAAGCCAGTGAAAGTGTTCAATATTTACTGTTAAACGATACACAAACACGTTCCGGCGGTTGTGGTACATGCCTCTACGCCATTTTAACACCATTTGGATACATATAATGTGTTGTTTTTATTACCATGACGCGCGACTAGTTTTCGATAGGCAAAAAAGAAGTGCGCGTTGTACTGCAACACATCAATGGCATATCCTTATGTTTAAAATTAAAAAACTTATACGTTTGGTCAAATTGGCTTTGATTAGTATTATATGCAAAATAATTTTACCATATGTTGGTACATGTGTACATATTGCAGTGCGACTGGAGGTCGTAAATCGTATGACGTAGTCACTCAAATGTATATTATATGGCATTTAATACATTCATACGTCGAATCAACCAGCCGAGAGTACAGTAAGGCACTGGGTAAGTCCCAATTCCACTAATAAGTATGTCATGACCAGCACATAACTATGCAACACTTTTTGGACACGCGACCTATTGTAAATATAAAACTAGTTAACGGACACAGATGTTTCCGTCTTGCTTCAAGGAAATACTTTATATTTATTTACTGCTAAAAGCATATGGTTATCCAGCGGTCTAACAATTAAGGACAATATTAAATACTCACGAACTGCCTAGAAAGCATGTTTGGTAGGCAGATATAGACCAATTTGACAGAATGGTTAATAGTTTTGTTTACTGACCAAAACCACGTGGGACCAATTTGACATAATGGTTAATAGTTTTGTTTACTGACCAAAACCAGGTGCGACCAATTTGACAGAATGGTTAATAGTTTTTGTTGACTGGACAAAACCAGGTGGGACCAATTTGACAGAATGGTTAATTGTTTTGTTTACTGACAAAAACCAGGTGGGACCAATTTGATAGAATGGTTAATTGTTTTGTTAACTGACCAAAACCAGGTGTGACCAATTTAACAGAATGGTTAATTGTTGTGTTTACTGACCAAAACCAGGTGTTGCGGGCATTCACGTTTTCCACTGTGGTCATTTTGTATAAAGCCTGGACGAAATTTCATACATTGCGCCAGTCCTTAGGGAGTCGCACAGGGATTACATCCCAAATGTTCGGCGTCAGGGGAAGTGCGGATGGAAAGACTGTTACTTATTGAACGGACTTATGATACATTGGAGAATCTGATTTTATTATTTAATAACAAATTATCACTATACCATCATTTATTAAACAAATAAACTACTGTAATACAAAAAGGACGTGTTGCTTTATTCTAAAATCTTCGGGAAGTTATTATAAGAAACATAAACACAACGCGACATTATAATTGAACCAGGAACTTCACTTAATAATCAATAGTGGTCGAGAAACAGAAAAGGGCCACAACATTGCATAACCTGTCTTAATTAACATATACAGTTTTTGGTCACACAAGCGTCAAACCAAACAGTTTAGAGTACATTTAATTACTGGGTAGGTGCCTAATTCAATTATTAGTATCTCACGACAGCGACTATTATGGCATAACTTTTCTTAATTAACCTTTACAGTTCGTGGCAAGCAAATTGTGTGTATTCAGTTCAGCCCAGATTGAAGACTGGTTATTATATTGGAACATTTAGGCTTACGGCTGGACTCGTTTATTTAAAATGATTATACTTAAAAAAAAATTGTACTTGTTATTAAGACATTTTATGCAATACTTCACATATATGATGTCCAGTACTAACACGAGACTATTAAGAAGTATTTCCAAATTTATTTACAATGCTATGATAAAAAGAAATGATTACGTTGTTAGTTAGCTACTTTGTTGCTTCTTGATATAACTAACTTTGTAAACCAAGTTATTGAGTCATTAGTTATATATGTATTAATTTAATTATCTGTTTATGTTATATATTTTTGTTTAGTATCATTTGTGTGATCGCATGTTTGTATGTTTGTTTATTATGTGGACAAAGGCATGTATTTGCTGATTCTGCCATAAACTGAAACTGAAACTAAAACTGAAACTTAATGGTCGCGAGGTACTAATTATGGAATTGGGGACTGACCCGTTAATTTACAATACTCTCGGCTGGTTGGCTTGATGTACGAATATAAACTGACATAGTAGCAACGGATTCGACATGAACAACAATTTTGCTTTTCCATGGGCAACGCCTGACGTTACAGCCGGGCATTTGATCAATGGATTCATTTTAATTGACATATACATCGTATAACAATATTGCCACGTGTTTTGGTTATTTTGAGCAGATACATTCTTAACAATCTTATTCGCACATTTTATCATCGTATATTTTTGCATGTCATGTATTTTGAAAATATGTACTTGCTACTTTACAAGTGATATTGCGTTGATGTGTTTGGTTTATTTAGAATCATACAGTGCACCACACTTAACAAGCATTATGCAGTATAAAACCATCACTTTATTCATAGATATATTTTCTATAATTTTGACTTACTTTGTTAGTTCAGAAATGTATTTTTTTTTATCTTAAAATATATACTAATCTTGTTAGAAAGTGAGGAATGTTTGACATAATCACACACATGTTTTTAACGAGTATGCAAAACAGTGACCGATACAAAATGACTTAATGCTAAATCGATTATTTGTTGGAATTTTAGACTAAAGAAGCAAATAAGTATATTATATATAATTTTGCAGCAGATAACCATTAAGCACTTGTAAATAATATTCAATGTTAATATAGAATTTTAAAGTTAAACTTGGTTGTCCGACATACATTATTTTGAAAATTACCAATCCGAGCTGGGTTTCGACAGTCAGACGCCAGGCAAGCTCTTATTCCTCTTCACATACCAGTTCTCCCGAAAGCCTTCACAATACCGATTAGTTACAGCAAGTTACATAGACTAATAACAAACTATTTTCATACGTGCCAAACAGTTCGTGTAATATTGGTAGGGAAGGCATTATATTCGTAACAACAATTTCTAGAGATTCTACCAGCAGTGAATTTCAGTATTAGCGTATGTATACACAGACAGGTTTCAGTAGGTTTCAACAATTAAATACATTGTTTATCAAGTAGAAACATATGCCTGTTTGTTAAATGTCTGATTGCTTTTTATAGGCTCTCACACATACTTCCTTATAACATTTAGAATGCCTACTTCGTTTAGGTTGCCTCAGTAATTTGCACAACTATACTTACTACTTACTACTTAAAAATCACTACACGTACGACTTCAAATGGTTCATGCTTTTGACAAAATAATAACTTGACATTGGGTAGAATGTATCATACATGTATTCATTAATCTAAAGTACTTTTGATGTTCACAATGAATCATCACCAAGAAGAAACACCACGTCGTTTATTTCAATAAATATATATCATAAATTAAAGCTAGATTGTGTTCCTGATTGCTTCCAAACGTTTTCCATCATCGAAACTACATGTTGTTGCATCTAACTTACCATATGTATGTGCAGACATCTAACTTGACGTAACATGCCTCACCATCAACCGGTTATATATTTCTTGATGTGCATATTGTTTTTTCCTGAATAAAGCATATATATCATATCATATATCAATATAGAAACTGGGATAGTAGACGCGAACATACCATCACGAGATATAATTATTAGTTACGTATTCCCTTAGCACGCATCTAGAATATCAGCGACAGAAACTCGCCTACGGGAAAAATATGATTTACACATAGTTTACTTGATCAAAATTTTGAAATATGGTTTGGTTTATTCAATAGACAATAGACATACAGTCCATGAGAAAACATGTTCAAAACATAGTAACATATATAAAGGCATGGCATGTGATCAGTATAGCATTTCATAAGTTGTTAAATGAAGTATCAATACATGAAAAGGTCTAGGACAATTGGATTACAGCATTTAGAATCTATTTAACAAAGTTATAACGATAACATAACACAACAACAAAGACGAATCTACAAGAGAGCGAGAAGTCAAGTTTGAGTAATAAATTATACACAATTACTCATAATAATATTTCTACATTTGAGTAATAAATATGCAATCTAACAAATATTTTGGGAATCATTGTATAAATGTAATAATCGAATTTTTACCAACGCAATAAGCCCAATTTCATACATTCTTCAAAAGGCAGTCACGCCCAGACAATAATTTCTTTGCCTCCAGAATAAAACGTATGTGTCAGATACTCCTTTTTTTCTCATACTTGATGAGTCCTTGTTTATTAACGCATGTCATAATTAGCGTAAAACATCGGTTAGTTCCGTATGTATTCATTATATGTCCGTTGCATGCGTCATATTTACGTGCTTAACTTTGGGTACGTTCTCTTGCACACGGCCCATCAGAATGTGCACACGTTACCATCGAGTGTTTCGATGTTTATTAACTTATTCACTTCGGTAGTTGGAAAGTACCACGCACACAACTGGACATAGCGGACACATAAATAATTGTTTCTAATTGTGCTTTTATTTTGTATTTTACGGACTTGGAAAACGTTTGTGTTAAAGTTTAATTAGCAGAAATAAACATCAATGACAACTTATTATGGACTTGTGTACATTATTTTATTCCACAATTATACACAATTAATCATAATACTATTTCTACATATGCCTACTACACTCAGTTGCCATGAAATTAAAACAAGATAACACATTTTAACCCGATTCAATCACTTTACATAATAACAAGATGATTTGAGGATAGGGAAGCAAAGCAGACCACATTTGTATATCGATTGTAACCGACAGAAGTATACATTATTGTCCCTGTAGTAAACATACAAAAAACATCTCATAAACTGAATGAAACTATTTTATTAAATCAAAACGAAAACAAAAACACATACTACACATCCAAAATCATAATTATAATAAAAACTTTTTTTATTTATTTTTTATTTTTTATAAAATACTAATAAATGATGATGATAATAATATGAATACTTATACTTATACTTTTACTAATACTTATACTTATAATACTAATACTAATACTTATCCATTTGTTTTAATAATAATAATAATAAAAAAATAAAAACACATAATAATAACACTACTACTACTACTACTACTACTACTACTACTACTACTACTACTACTACTACTACTACTACTAATACTAATACTAATACTACTACTACTTATACTAATACTAATAATAATATTAATAATAATAATATTAATAATAATAATAATTATAATAATTTCTTTTGTTATATTCTATTTATTTTGTTATTTTGTTATTATTTATTCAATTTAGAAATGCATATTTGACCATTTTTAAATAATACTTAAAGAATCCCCATCTTATTTTGTTGGTAAATGTAAACTAAAATAAACAAATTCAAGTCTTATTTAAGCAGCTGACAAAACAACAGATACATGTATTGAAATGTAAACAAAATGTATTACCTCCATAAAAAGACATCAATAACAAACAAGCATATTTTTTTTCTCTTTTGTAGACACGCTTGGACGCGATCTCTACACACGGGTTGATCGTTTCCGGCGGAAGGAAACGCTTCTCAGACTCGATGTTTGTCGGTAACTTGGACGCGATCTCTACACACGGGTTGATCATTTCAGGCGGAAGGAAACGCTTCACAGACTCGATGTTTGTCGGTAACTTGATGACTTGTTTTTTCTTTCACTTTGCTTAACATTTATATTTTGTTATATAATCGGTTTTAATTGGTGTGAGAATCAGGAAACGTACCACGCACTGAAACTAACGGATGTGAATTTATAAAAAATACGCTTCATTCTCCTGTATTTTTTAACATCGTTTAAATAAACTATATGATTTCGTTTTTTTTCCACGAGAAAGTACTTGCAATATGTAGTAAAATATTCCCAGGCACGTAAAATTCATCGTTTCACATAATGAAGTTACATCCTGACTAGAAAATATTTCAATACATCAAACAATTGAAGTTATCACGTTGTATGTGTTTACAAAACGTTTTAGAGAATAACTTATCAATATTGTTTTTGAATATAACGCTAATTTTGACCTTATTAAATGTTTAGATTGCACCGACTAAGTGAAACAGTTCAATATCTGGAGGATATACTTTTTATATACATTGTATTTTCTGCTCGTTTAATGGATCTTATTTCGTTCTTTCTGAGGTGATGTTGTAAGCAAAAGAATACTTATCAATTCTAAATAGATGAGTGTGTGTTAAATAAAGGTTGCTGCGGTCGCCACGAGTCTTCTGAATCAAAAATATTTAAGAACACGTGTTCTAAAAATTTCTGAGGCATATTACTATATGAACTATTCTAAATAATATGTTGCATTTTCTACAACAGGCGGCGTTTGTATAATGCAATGCTGCGATGAACCCCTTTGCAATCAAGGAAGCAATGAAACACTAATGCAGGAGACCTTGCCACCAAACAATCCTACAACTGCGTCCAATGCATCTACAACTTAGCTCATAGCGCCAACGACCGCCGCCAAACCGGTTACCATGACGACAGCCAACATCATCATGCCAGCTAAGCCGAGCGAAACCATCATCGTTGGGCGCCATTTATGGTTCCCAGGTTTGTTGTTTTATTAAAGTCGAAGAAAGTGTGTAACTGGTTTGGTTATTCATCGATAACCGTAAAAACTGAAATTAACAAGTATGATTGTTAAAGTATGATGGTTCATACTTAAAAAGAAATATAATCTAGTAAGCAAAACGAGACATTAATTTCTCAAAGAACTATGGTAATTTCTTAATAACGTGAGAATACTGTTTATGTATTAAGACATTGTTTCTAAAACCAAGCAAATACGATACAAATAGGGCTTCCACTGGCCAAAAAAAAAATTAAGTCAAATAAACCAAGCTATAGCAAATAAACCAAGCTTGTGGGGACAGTGGTCTAGTGGTGGGATGCTGGTCTAGGGATCGAGAGGCCCCTGGTTCGAATCCCACTCGGGGCCCTGGATTTTTCTGAGCAAAAAATTAATCCCACGCTTGCTCCTCTCCACCCAGGTGTATAAATGGGTACCTGTGAGGGAAATAAGTCAATGTGCCGTGGCTGCCTGGTGCGCCATATGTAAACGGACGGCTTAAATCCCAGTGATCGGGGGGTTAATGTCGAAGTCGGCTGAAGATGTATATCGAAGCAGACTATAAACCGCAACTTTAACTTTTAACTTTTAGCGAACTTTTCTAATTTTGAAAATGTAATGCGTTTTTATGAAAAACACTTGTAGCAAAATGGACCAAATATTAGCCATTGGCTTTTTTGGCAAGTATCAGAGTAAGCACTGACAAACATAAATGTGGACACCCTACCTGGCACAATCGTACTGACAGGAGGGTGTTTATTCAGGGGTTAAGGAAGCCTTGTTGTTTCGTTTCTCTTCAATTTGGATTTTCCCTCCGATCTTGTGGAGGGTTCTGCATTCAAAACAAAAAAAAAAAAAAACAAAAAAAAATCAAATGAAAGACGACAACTCTGAGCTTGCAACAATATAAATTAAAGATTTGTGCCATGTTAGCAACAGTACATGCTCATCCAACTCATTATATGATTATACCAGGGCCCCCAATCTGTCATTGTTATCTACATATTAAGGTTGCTTCTACAACATACTTATTATTTACAAATTAATTTCCATTCTTTCTTTTTTTACAACAACACTCCCCAATCTGAGGGCATTGAGAATCGCCTCCCAAAAGCAGAGATTGATCTGAAAAAAATCATTTCAGATATTTTGCATAATTTGAAAGACATTTTGCTTTAGAATAATGTCTGAATTCTACTCTACGGTCAAAAGTCATGCATAAACAGACAATGCAAGCTTTCTGTTTACTTTGAAGGCATGTATGACTGTATTACAAATACAAGTATTGAACACTTACTTGAAACACGATTTAACAAATGAGTCACGCTCTGAGAAAACGGGGATAAATGCATGTGTGTAAAATGTCGTCCCAGATAAGTCCGCACAGGCTAATCAGGGACGACACTTTCCGCATAAACTGGATTTTCATCAAGAAGAGTCTTCCTTTAAACGAAAAATTTAATGAACGCGGTAAGAGTCTTCCCTGCACAGGTTAATCTGGAACGATACTTAACACACATGCATTAAACCCCGTTTCCTCATTGAAGGCCAGGGGCACCTCATCCTCGGAGTCCGTGGAGTACAAGGTGTAGCCTGCGTCTGGCCGCGACGCAGGCTTGGAAGCCTTCCCGTTCTTTGAGCTGTCAGACTTGGCTCTGCAATGTCATAGATGTCGTGGAAATTAGCATCGTTCTGCGAAAATGGGGTTTAATGCATGTGGGTTAAGTGTCGTCCCAGATTAGCCTGTGGAGTCTGCACATGCTAATCAGGGACGACATGTTCCACTTATATGATATTTTTCGTTTAAAGGAAGTCTATAATTAGCAAAAATCCAGTCTAGGCCGAAAGAGCTAGAGATAAAAATGTGTGGGAATAATTTGTTTAATGATATCCAAACTGTAAATTATTGATATTTGATAAAAAAAAAAAAAAAAAATAAAAAAAAATACAAGTATTGGCCTTTAGAAATAAGCAAGACATCCTTATTCTGTGCTGGTTTTGACAATTATTGAACACGTACACTAGTACCGTTTATGCTAGCTGTATTATGACATTGACTTAACGCCCCATTAATACTAAAAAATCAACGGAAAGTTCGTAAAGTATTTCGTAAAATAAAGTTACCCAATAAAAAGTCAATGTTCTTTATAACAAAATCCAAAATTTCAAAGCCAGATGTGTTCTGGTAACATAGATTTTTGTAGATACAAAATGCTTGTTTGTATTTTTTTCGTGTCACAATAAATTCCATTTTGATTTCCCGCACTGATATCTATTCATACGACATACGAACACTTACATGGTAACATTTATAATGTAATAACTAGACAATTAACCGCAAGACAATGATATTCATCATCTTGTCACAAAACTCCAATCAAGTCGAAAAATGAACAAAAATACTCAGGTAAGCAGGTTCACGTACTGGTTTATATGTTTGTTAAGGTTCATCTCCAAGCAGAAATACTTACTGAATTACACGCAGCACAAGTAATATTATTTGTTATTATTATTTATTTGCTAAAAGGCCATAACTCATGTTATGGAGGTTCGTAAGTTTTAATGCTAGTGTCTATGCTTTTGTGTGTGTACGAGTTTTAAACCTCTAACAGCCGAACGTTTTAGTTGCGTGGATCATTAGATCAAAAATGTTTCCTTCCTAAACATCCGAAGTAACATATGTTTTTGCCGTTTTAGAAGCACTGATATTTGAGTTACCTGCGACACAATGTCCGATAGATGAATGAATGAGTGTAATGACGGAGGGACGGACAAGGGTAGATCTATATTCCACCCTGTCTGAAAGTGGAGTGGACATATAAGATAACAAGCCTCAAACACCGGAATCCATAATATAATGAAGCTTATATATCTTGAAAGAAGTGCTTACCCATCATACACAATGTATGATGTGCACAATCACGCAGGTTAGTTGAACGCGACACCTATGGACATATCGACACCAAGTACTGATTCTACAAAGGAAACTGACTCGACGGCGTCTCATCGAGACTTTGTTATTCGATGTAATCGAAATTAATGTTTAAACCTAATATAATATATGTTAGTGCTTTTAAGTCGTACCAAAACAATCATAGCGATTGGTAGTGAGTTTTTGTAATCCAATGATGACCGAAATTATGATTTTCTAAGATTTGTATATGCCAAAAATATAAATATGATTAGGAAAGATGACATCCTTCCCTTCATCACCCTGTTTGTCAAATTGTGTAACTTTGAAAGAGATTTAAAGGACAATCAAAGGAACATGATTTGTTAAGGATGTCCGTTAAGCGCAGTGGTTGGTACACGCGTTTTTCACCTAGAAGACCCGGGTTCAATCTCCGTTCTTGGAAGAATGTGAGTTTAGTTGTTGGTCACCATACCGGACAGGCGTGGTTTCGTCCGGGTACTCCGGATACTCTCCCACAACACAAGGCCACGTCAAAATGGACAATCTTGCAGTAACAGCTAAATAGCTGGAAATTGCAGCTTTAATTCAAAATCCTTCCCAATTGTTGTCAGTCTAGTAAGTTAATTAGGTATGTGTGCAGGGACGCACTCCGAATACACACATAATAAGCATCTGGCGCGGTAGGAAGAAATAAAACTTCGAAATACAATTAGTGGTTTTATTGATAGCTCTAGAGGCCATTTTGAGCAGAAGAGAAAAGAAAACTATAAATTCATTTTGGTTAGAGGACCACTAAAGACATTTTATGTAAAGTTTCATCGGTTCATTTAAGAATCAATTCATGTTTAACTATACAAAAACAAAGTTGGGGCAAAGTAGCACACGCTACTTTAAGCCGCGTCATGTGAAAAAGGGTCTTATGTCATATGCGTCCAGCGTAGCTCAAGACCAGCCAGTGCAGTCCGCTCTTATGATAATTTTCGTTTAGAGAAATTGTCTTCTTAGCAAAAATCCAGCTAGGGCGGAAAGTGTCGTCCCTGATTAGCTGGTGCGGACTGCACAGGCTAATCTGGGACTACACTTTAGGCAAATGCATTAAATAGATTTGATAGAGCAAGGCTCATTTATATGTTTCACAGAAACTAAATCAATCTTAGGACAGACGTAAATGCTGCACATAGTTTATGTGCTACTGTGAGTTTTCGATCGTGGATATCTTACACTGACTACCACAGAACAAACTCTATGACAGAAGTACGTCGGAATAATCCGTGTACATTTGCGTCGTTCATTCAGTGTTTTATTGTTTTAATATTTTCGCATTGAACGTTCGAGTGAAACAGAGCGTTTCGGTTGATAATACGGTTGTCGGATTTTTCTTCTTATTATTTTATTTTTCGTTTGAGCTGATTAAATTCATGTTGTCGTAGATTTCTTGTGATCAATATGTCGAGTAAAATTTGAATTGTCATAGAGTAGCACGCATTTGTCTTAGGTAAGTTAACATTACACCCATGGTTCAGTGTCAACTACCGGTAATAATTGATGCGTGCATTTGGGTATTACGATTTTAAGAACTGTTTACGTATGCGTTTGAAGAAACGTTATACGCTAACGAATATTGGACATACTCTCACGCGTGTAGTAAAATCTTTGCTCACCAGACTTCGAGTAACAAAATAATATCGACTCGGATTAAAGAGTGATTACCCATTATTTCATAAATTTTTATTGAATGTTTTATGCCGTTTTATTTTAATTGTTTAAATATAAGTTAGGTATATGAAATAAAACAATAACACTTTTTTAATGAAACTATTTAATAGATATCCGACATATTGTCATTGTTAATGTTCCGTTTTATTAGTTTTAGCCGAGCTCTGGGAAAACGATGCTTAATTCATGTGCATGAAGTGTCGTCACAGAGTCCGTACAGGCTAATCAAGGATATAAATGAACCTTGCTCTGTGAAAAAGGGGTTTAATGCATTCTGACGTTATAATTGAGGGTATTCTTACATATGAATCTCGCTCTGTGAAAAGGGGGTTTAATGCCTGTGCGTAAAGTATCTTCACAGATTAGCATGTGTAGTCCGCACAGGCTAATAAGGGACGACACNAAACATTTAAATTGGAAGGCCCATGTTGATAAAACTTGTTCAAAACTTGTTTCGACAGTATCACTGTTCAGGCGTATACAATATTTTCTAACACATGCGATGGAAATTATGTCCTAAAATGCGTACGTAACACCAATTTGTATGCCCCCGAAGGGGGCATATACATGTAGTGATCGCACTGTTTGTTTGTCCGTCTGTCTGAAATTCCGTCACACTTTGCGTTTAGGTTTAGCGTTTAGGTTTCGATTTTTTTTTGAAAGCGGCGGAGTAGGGCGGCATTGTTTTTCTGACAAACACATCTCTTGTTGATTATGGATGTGTTACATGGCAAATACTAGAGACATAAATAGAATATCAAAACTGCAAAGACGGTTTTTACAAGTAATATTAAGTAATGATTTAAATATAAATGATTATGATTTATCACAAAAAATTCAATGGCTTTCTT